>VDFB02098950.1:13893-100887 GCA_007258455.2 Sequoia sempervirens
TCATCAATTTAAAATTCTATATAATTTTTTTCCAATAAATTAGTACAGTGAATTCAAATAGCAAAACTGGGAGACATTAGCCAAAGAAAGGAATTAGTTAAGGATAACCTGAAATTTCAATTCAAACTTCATCATCCAAATGTTACCCAAAATGTTCCCAAACTGAGTTGGAAGATAGATTTGGAAGATCTAGAATGCTTGAATCAAGTCCTAAGGATGTGATTTGTAGGATAGAGGATTCAGTAGTTGAGCACTTTAATTATGTACTATTCAAAATCATCTGTCATGATTTTGAACCTCTCAATTTTTACAGTAATTCACTTGGCGAGACCCTTCTTATAATTAAGGTTTTAGGTTCACATCATTGAATACGATGCCACATCAGCATGTTTTTTGTCGAGGTACACAAACAACTTTAAAGTCACAAGTATGAGTGATGTACTATTAAGAATGTTGACCATTAAATCAACAAATGTTATCACAACTATTAGAAGATGCTCAACCACTAGGTTCTCTTGCTAAGCTTACTTAAAAAAAGAGAGCAAGATTTAAAGACATTTCAAAACTAATGTAAATGTCTAATTCACAACAACAATGTTGGGTTCACACAATTATTAACTTTAAGTGAAAGCTTCCATGACATTTTACATTTAATTCAATTATTTATAAGTATAAGCATTTTCATAATGTATTAAATTATAAAGTTTTATTGGGGTTTAATTGTATAATTTTGAATCAAATTCATTGATCCATACTTTATTTGTAGTGGTTCACACAAACCCATTTCTCATGAGTATATACATACCTTAAAATGTATAAAGATTCAATTTATTTAAATTCAAACTATTTATCAACTTTTAACAAAATTGTATTATTCACATACTAGTCATTATATTAAAAACAAGTGCCATGTAGTGATGAGTACTTGCCTATCTAGTATTACAATACTTATATTTGTTGGGTAGTCAATAAATTATTAGTGGAATACCAATTTAGAGACAAGTTAGATAATAGTTTGAAATAATAGATTCTTGAAGTCATATGTATTGTACTCACACATAGCAAATACTTATTTTTGTAGGATTATAATACAAGTATTTGTTGTGTAGTTGATGGATGAGTCATGACAACAATTTGAAGGTAGACTACATAATAGTTTGAGATCAATAAATTATTGCAAGTTGAATGTATCATGATTTTAGTAGGTTTATGAACATTATGGTTGTTAAGGTTGACCTTGACCTCGATTTGATTCATTCTAGATGCAATTATGATTGACATAATTGTAGTTGAGATTGTTTATCAAAATAAATAATTGTTAAATAGTTATGAGTCAATGATTTTTTTTTTCAAGAACCTTTGTAATTTGATTGGTTGATTTTGAGTTTGCTGTCAAATAAAATAAAATAATTCATCTATTCTAACATAAATAAAAATGAAAATAACTTTGAAATAACTTAACTATTAATATTTTTTTAAGGCTTTTGTATAAAGAACACCCTATTTCACTTTTGGACATCTTGAGTCTTAATAGATTCTTTTAATAGTCAAGGCAATCATTTGATCAAACCAAAATAGCATCATATTTCATTATCAATTTACATCAATATTTGCACCATCAGTGTTAGACTAGGCATATTATATGGTTGCTTAGCATGTTTTTAATTATTATCCAAATTGTTAATCTTAATCTAGGGGTTTGACATAAGATCTTTGGTTAGCAAACTTTCAAAGGTGTTTGCCCATATTACTTATATTTGTGAACCAAGATTATTTTTATACATTTGAATATGTGAGATAGGTTAATTTCCACAAGCATGAGCATTCATTTAGTAAGTGCAAATTTGACCCAAAGCAAAGAATAAAATAATTAATTATTTTTCAAGATTTATTACTCACAAATTTAATCACTAAATGAAGTTTTGGATCATTAAACAATCTACAATAAAAATCTACCATTTCCAAAACTAAATCCATTATTATCATTTATTATTTCAAAAAATATATTTAATACTATTATGTCAAGAGATGTAAACTATAGTCTTAGCAAGTGTAATGACACGATTGTATTAAAAAAATTATAATTATTTAAAAATATAAAGGCACCAAAATAATAAAATATCTAAAGTAATAAAATAACTTGTAATAACTAGCCATGGAGATTTTATGTTTTGAAAGTGAACTAGCAAAGTAAATACAAGAACCATTTTTAATTAGCAACATGAATATGAATGTGACATTATTTCGTTTATACCACAATGTACAAGTGGGAATCAAAGTGCAATGCTCATAACTTAAGAGTACTTGGTGAAGAATACGAGCTTGATTGATCATGTGTAGTAATTTGGATGTTTGGGTTCTCATTTACTTGACTCGAGGTACAATAAACCCAACCATGTGGACCACTTCCCCATCCACCCTAACCAATTGGATCTAGCAAGCTATCTCAAAGAAAAATCTTGTAGTGATGGACTTAGGTAAGGGATGAAGTTTGGATTTTCAAGGGAATGATGAAGAAGAGGACTTGGATGTATCCCATACTAGATTGGAGGTCCATCCTCATCTTGACGAGGTCAAGCATGCCATTAGATAATTGGGAAGAGGACTATGGTGCATCCCATACAACATCGCCGGTCCATCCTTAATCCCTATGGTGATGTAGGGAAAATGTGATTTCCACAACTAGTGAACCTTTCTAGGTTGGTGGATTCCAACTTAAATCGCCCTTAGGCTATCGCCAAACAAGTTTGTCCACCTAGGAAGGAGTAGTACCAAACATATACCACCTCATGGTCTTGGTGATATTGTCCACTAAACCCTTTACAATATGGGTAGCACTCGACAATAGTCACCTCCATGCTATATGTAATTGCTTGTTAACCCTCTCAATACAATGATCAACTCCAATTTTCATTACTTGCACATAAGGGGTAACAATGAGCTCAATCACTCCAATATCACCTTCGTGATACAAGTTAATGTTGTCTAGTCCATAAGATACAATAGTAGCTCTAGGCATTGGTCATTGTCATAATACAATGATAGCCTACTAATTAGCCGATATCTTGGAAGTTCAAACTTGAGGTCATCTACAACCCATAATTCACTAGATTTATATCTACAGTTGAATCAACATGGAGGACATTCTAAATTGAACAAAGAGTTGATCTAGGCGCTAGCGATAGAGTGTTATAGAGCCTTCAAACACACTTTGACATGAACTAGAAATATCAACACTTATATTTTAGGTTGATCATGTTGTTCGCCATGTTTAGTCATTATATATATATAATCAGCACAAGGTGAAGGCAATGACATAATGTCAAAGACTAAGGATATGGTATCCCCTCTGTACAAGAATACTAGTGTGCTTGTGAGAGGTGAGCCATAATATGTGTAGAAATAATGAATTAATGTAACTGTCCTTTAGTATTATATCGACCACCCAAACTTATCTAATTTCTTGTATCATATTTGACTCATGGATTATAATGGTAGATTTAGACCTTCCCTATACGTTTAATGGTCGGTGACTTAAGGAAATTCAAGGTAACACTATCCCCTTATTTTATTTGGACATAAAGTATGCATGGTAGCAAACACCCACCTAACAAAGACAAGAAGATTTTAACAAGTCTTATTTCCTCAAACCTTAAATTGAGGACAAACTCAAGGGTCCTTACCTAACCTCCTATTCACATATTACTCACATCAAATAAGGTTTGGTTCCTCTATGTTTATTTTTGATGGAAATCATGCTTATTCTCCTTAGTTTTTAGTGAAAATACCATTTTCCATATTGAAACAAAGAATTAGATGAAAGGGTAGTTTGAATGAAAGCACCAATTTATAGATGCTTGTAGGTATAGTATAATAAGAGAGCTTAGTAACTTTGTCATACATAAGAATAATAACCCAAACCTTTGCTAGAGGATAGTGTACAAATAATCACCCTAGCAATAGCTATAGTGGAGTGCCTCCCAAATTCTCTCACACTTCCTAATTCGAAAAAATCTATTCAACTATATTTGCTACATAGGAATTTTCAAACCAAGAGAATTTAAATAAAAAAATTAATCCCTATGTTTGGCGTAGTCTTGAGATTTCCAAGGGACATCTATTTTCAAGTAAAATTTATTCATCTTTTTAATGTATTTATATGTAGGGCCTAGTCTATAGATTGATGAGCACATCCTTCTTACTACTATGTATGGTATATTATGATCTAACAAGTCTGCCTACTCCTTTAGTCTCCTTCTACTGTTGTGACTTTCACAATATAATTCCCAGTGTAATAGCTCTCATTTTCCATGTCTTAGCATGATAAAGCATATATCTACTTTGAATAGGTGATATTTAGATGCATTGTCAACTAGACCCATGTATACTATTTGTTCCTCACTGTTATTAACAAGGGCTAAGCATATAAGTAAAAATTGGAAAACATATTTTAGTAACATATGACAATGTTTTTCCCTCTATGCTATGTTATAGGTGTAGTTTTAGTTTATGAACATGTAAAGTTGTAAGAGAATGTTACTAGATCATAGCAAGGGCTTACCACTAGGTGTAACACCTACCCTCAATTCAATGTGAGGATCTCCTTGAATTACCTCCAATAGTCCTAATGCATTTTGAATTGCGTCCAAACTACCATATTTAGCACTTAGGCACCTTCAAACAACCACACCTATCTTTGGTTCACCCTCCTACTCTTCTTCCAATCTCATTGAACCCCTTCTACTCATGTTTTTTACTTTATTTCCCATTATCTACCCAACATCATGTTTTAAAGAAGTCACGGGTCTTGATTTTGCCTTGCATGCCAAACACCTCCCTTGACTTGCGATTTCTATTGTAAAAGAAGGGATGCCATAACCTGTTGATGGCATAGACACCCTCCTCTTTCACACACACCCTTCCTCTACATACCCACACCATTCCCATTTAATTTAGATTGTATCCCTTGTTGGGTCATTAGTGTAAAATGTCATGACCTAGCTCATTTTATTTATTTATTTATTCTTTCTTTTTTTCTTTTAAATTTAGTTTATTTATAATGTTGTTTCTAATATTAACATTTAGGAAAGTGAATAGGTTGTGTTGATTGATAATCTCCTTATTACATGCCTTATTTTATTTCCTTCACCTTAATAATCAATTAAGAAAAAAATTTCATCACCAAAATAGTTATTGATACTCAAATGATAGAGCTTGTGAATCCATTGACCTCTTATTGATGACTCTTATAGTACATTTATGGGGAGGTGAGAAGTTTAATCATCTATACTTCTAGAGTGAAGTGATCAACTATGTATCAAAGACACAACTTGCATTCAATGGGAAAATTCACAATTGGGTGATCTATCCAGGTGTCTCAATCTCCTAGTGATAAGGCAGGGTTAAAAGGCTTAAAAGGACTATTCTTGGAATAAGTTGCTAGGTCCTCTTTTGTTGCACCCTTAGCACCTAGAAAACCACTTCAATTCTCATACACACACATCACCACAAAAGATTAGTAGTTGGTTGGTTCAAAACATAACTTACATGCATAAATATATCCTTCTTGTAAATTGAAATGAACCAATTAATTCACAACTTTTAATTGTTTGACAATTGTAATAATTAATGATCAAAGTGCTAAATCTAAAGCATCAAACATGAAATCCATACAACATTCAAAATTTCAAGCACGATAGTAGTTTCAAAGTTAGGGTTTTTTCCTTAGTTCAAATTACATCAGGACATTGGGCCTTTAACACAAAAATAAAGCATAAAATTTGAAGGGATGTGACATAACTCTACAACAAAATAAAGACATAAATTTTTAAATATATATATATATAAAATAATTCTAAAAAATCTAAATATCTCAAATAAATAATAAAAATAGTTCCTTTTATCTATTTAAATATTTTTACATAAAAAAATTTAGATATTTAAAATATTTTTATAAGATTTTTAATTTTTTAATATATATTAAGGCATTTATACTAATTACCAAGGGAGAGGATCCAATAGTTGAGCATCGTAACTTCATGCCTTCCAAAATCTTATGTGGTGATTTCAAATCACTCCCAATTTTTTATAGCTACTTACTTGGCAAGCCCTTGCTTTAAACTAATATTTCAAATCTACATCATCAAATATGATGCCATATTGCCATGCTTGTTTTGAGGTGTCAAAAAAAGGCCCCCCAAAAAGGGTAGACTAATAATTGTGCATTAAGTCATGTTTTATTGGTGTATTAATGTGGCATTACATGATTTTTTGCTTTTTAGATCTAAGGAATACATTTGATTCAATTATGAGAACTCATGATCAAAACTAACAACTTTAAAGTTAGAACTACTTGTGTTATACTATTCAAAATATATGGCATTTAATCAACAAATGCTATAACAACTATTGGGTCCTCTCCCTATCTCAACTCTTTCATTTAAATACTTAACTATTTATTACTCATTTACATTTAGTGAGTGGATTTTTGTGCTTTATTTCTTTTGCATATGTTTTCTAGTATGTCGAAAAATAATACTGAAATTTTTAAACATATTAGTTATGATTTCAACATTTTACAAGGAGATTAGAAAGTATGCAATTTTTATACATAAGAGGTAAGAGGATTGAATGTATTTGTGACTCTTGGGTGTCGTATCCTCCACCCACTTAGTTGAGACATGTCACTTATGTTAAGTGTATGTTCAAATCAGTGGAAGATATCTCGACTCTATCATTGATCTTTGAGAGGTTGGTGACCCTTGTCTCACAAGAGCTCAACGAAGAGGACCTTGATGGACCCTCTTCTTTGGCCCTTGTTGCAAGCAATTTGGATAGTATAACCCTTGCTATCCCTCCCCTTTAAGCTTGATCTCCCTCCCCCTACAATGATCTAGATTGGGAGCAGGATGACCTATTAGTGGACTCAGATTAAGGTGGTACCTTTTCTACATCTACAGATTAGATTTGTGTGCTTGCTTGTGTTCCCCCGTACTTATTTGTATGTGTTTGTGCTCTTTCCTAGAGGACCCTCGCTACCCTTGTAGGTGCTTGGATACATGCGCAAGAATCTTTTATATTTGTCTCATCATTCTTCCATGTGTCATAAACTTTTCTTTTCACGTCAGGAACAATGCAAAGCATTGGGGGCATCTAGGCCTTCTTCTATGTTGACCCAAATTTTATTTTTCATTTGTCTTCATGTGCTCTTCCTCATGTTCTGATACATTTTGGGATTGATGAAAATTCATATGTTATTATACTATATCTATCTATTTATATCTAGAGACAATTATGACCTCGAATTATTAGATCCCCCTGTCTCTTGATTTTTTTGCCTTTGCTTATTTGCTTCATGATGTTGTGGTTTTCGGTGTGTTGCCCCTCACATGTGTGACAATATACCACGAATACATCTTTCCATGTATCTCATGCCACGACATCTATCATCTTTCTTTTCTCTCCTTAGAATGATATGTGATCCTCTGCGTAGCACACATCTTTCTAAGGGGGCCTCTCATCGCTGCTTTAATTTTCAACAAGGAATATTCTTTGAAAATGATTCCTTGGTAAAATTTATTATAGAAAGATCCCTTAGTGAAAGAATTTGAAAACTTCCTTTCAAAAAGGAGCATTCTTTCCAAAGGATTCCTTGACGAAAGATCTTTCAAAAGGATTCCTTGATGACATAATCACTTGCGGAAAATTCTTTCAAAGGGAAGCACTAGTCGCTAATGATCAATAAGACCATGTAAGAACAACTAATCCTACCACTTCACAAAATTTAGAAAAAAACTACATCAAAGAGAAACAAAACATGTAAATCTCATTGAAGTGATGTTGGGTATATGGAAGCACACAAAAAAATTGTATGTGAAGGAGAGAAGCCGATGGACTAAAATAAGCATGGAGTGTAAGAAGATCTACAATATACATGTATGTAAAGATCACTTTGCTAGTATGCTTCATGATTGGGGTGCTTCTTCTCCTTCTACACCACTGATTGCATTTTTAGATAACAAGATCCCTCATAACCATTATTATGGTCCATTGTATGTTAGTGGTAACATATGTACCAATTACTTTGATGGTATTCTTTTTTTTTTGGTTGGTAACAGAGTTGAATTTTACTAATGAAAATAAAAATTACAGAGCATTTCTCATTGTAGCTTCACCTTGAAAACCCCTTACAATACCATATAGCTACACTCCAAGAACCCTTTGCCCTGCCATCTACCCATCCTACAAATCTTAACAAGAGTTACATACAAAATCACTACATCCTACAGAGAAAATCCATAAAAAAACCTTATAAACTAACCTACAACCATAATATCGCTGAACAAGGACTTAGAGAAAATGGGCTTAAACTAGTTTTCCCTTGGTTTGAGACCAGAGGACCATCGCAAACGTTTTCTTTGATATTTTATTTGCTTTCTTCCCCTTGACTGTTTGCCAACCGTCCTCAACCTTTGCCGCATCCTTCTACCATTCCAATTCTTTGTCAAGAGGGCTCCTCAAAGCTCCATTCAGACTGCCAATTGTTTGTGGATTTTGATCTTCAACTTTCCTTTTCCCAACCTCTTTTTCTTGTAGCCTCATCACCCCTCTTTTCTCCCGACAATCTGGTGTTGCTGCCCCAATTTTAAAGTTCTCCTTTTCTCTTCCGTTGGGAAAAACATTATCTTTGTTCCCAGCCACACTCCCCTCCTATATCAGAGCCTCTCCTGTCAGTTGTAGATCCACCTTGCTAACATTAGGAATTTTCCCTTCCAATACCCGCGTCCCAGAAACCTGACCCTCCACTTCCCTGCCTTCCACACGAGGGTTCTCTTGCCTTTCCTCCTTTTTTCCATTGTGTAATGCTGAGGAGCAACATCCTTCCACCAAGAAGCAGATTTATTTTCTCTACGTTTGGCATAGTGGGCAGCCAAGTGCCCTGTTTGAAAACAAACTCTGCACCTAAAGGGTACCCCTTCAAAATCCAAAGGCTGCATCCAAAAGCCTTTCGAAGTTTTAATCTGGATCTCTTTCGGTAGCTCCTTAGATACGTCCATTTCCACCAAAATTCGAGCAAAGGTAGAGTGCAGAAGATTTGAAGAACCCTCGTCTACCATTAGGAAGCTTCCTAAAGAGTTCCCTACTGCCTCAAAGCAGGAATCAAACCAAAATTGCAATGGAAGGTTAGGAAGTCTCACCCAGAGAGGAACTCTCTCAAAGATTTCCGTAGTTGGGTTAAAAGCCGGATGCCATGGCTTTAACAACAAAGTATACTTTTCTTCTCAGTCTCAGTGGTATTCACACTAAATCTTATTTCTATCTTGCTCTTTTTCAAAAACCACAATGAAAAAACCTTTAGCCATGGGATATATTTGCACATACCCTTCCAAAATAGGTTCCCAACAATTAGAAATCCACTGGTGAAAGTCAATCAAACTTGACCAAAAAAACCTTTGAACCTCCCAATCAAGCCTAACCCAGAAAAGACTTCTTCGTTGTAGCTCACTTCTTGCTCCAACTCACTATCAAGCTCCACTGTGACTGTTCTAGCTACTGAAATTGAAATGGGATCTCCTCCTCTCCTCCCTACCGAGATTTTACCTGCTTGCTTCGAAGTTTGAGAGGGTCCTGCTTTCCTCCCATTCTCAGACATCTTTTCCCCCTTTGTACTCCCATCTCTCCCTGGGCCGCGAGCTTCAAGCTATAAATTTTTCTTTCCTGAATGCAGGTCGCCCCTATTCAAACCCAAAACGCCACCATTTTTCCCTCTTATCTTTTCTGCGCGCTCTGCCTGAGTGTCGCTACCAATAGATCTCCCAATGCTACCTTCATTGCACTGCAAATCACTGGAAATGCCCTGCAAAGCCCTCTCAGACAAGCCCAGTCTAGGAAATCCCCTGTTCTCTGCAACGACAAGCTTCCCTCGACCGTTGCCCTCCATCGTCAGCATGGTATCACCCTTAGTTTGATTGGATATTATACTTTGATGGTATTCTTATTGATCTAGCTCGTTAGAAGTGTAATACATGTGGAAAGAATTTATTAGACAACCATTGTATTCATCAAGAAGCTCATGCACATTCAATATTTTCCTTGAAAATGATTAAAGGATTTTTTATTGAGACTTTGGTTATACGTTGGAGGTGGGTCCAAAAGGAGTGCCAAATTAATATCATGTCATTCTTTCTTCAAATAGATTTAGAGTTTCATTTGGTAGACCATAGATAGAGCAATGTAAAGTGGTACAATCTGGTTATAAATTAATGTGTTAAATATAGTCATGAAAAAAAGGTTATTACCATTCCTAGAGATCTATATAAGCTTATTTTAGAGTTGAGTTACTTTACATTTGATACGTTTTGAAAACACCAAAGGAGTCTTTATATGAGAGATGTTCTTGTTCATTATTCTTATAAAATGAATAAGTACAAAAAATGGAAAATAAGCAATATAAGAGGCCACAAGAACCTACAAGAGTACAATAAAAATATGAAAATCTTCATCTTATAAAGTAATTTAAAAAATACAAATGCAAGTCATATGTTACCTCAAGCAGCACATCCTACACAATCGAAGCATACATGTTATGATATAATTAAACTTACACAAGATACAAAGGATAAATTACCTACATGTGTACCAAATAAAATAATTATGAATGATATAACTAAATTTTTCACCTTCAAAGCCCTCAAAATCAAGTACCAAAGAAGGTTTCCAATATTATGAATTAATTAAACTTACACAAGATACAAAGGATAAATTACCTACATGTGTACCAAATAAAATAATTATGAATGATATAACTAAATTTTTCACCTTCAAAGCCCTCAAAATCAAGAGAACTACTTTGGAGAGTCACAAAAATTTTCTTCTTGAGGACCTTTGGACAAGGCAAGTGGATATTTATCATGATTAGGATAAGGATGATTTATTGGAGGAAGATTATTCCCCCATTATTGGTTGCAAATTTTAGCATTCAAGCTTTATTTATATATCTATATTTACATAATCTTTTTTTTTATGTTATGTTGTTTCATATTCCATATTAGAATGTGGATGATGCAAAGACACCTTTAGTAGTGAACAACACACGTGACTAAGAACGCGTGTTGGGTGGTTATATATCACTTATTTCTTATGTTGTGTATGTATTTCTTCTATGGATTTGGGATAATGTTAAACATGAATCCTTGAGAAAAACTCATCATACTGACCAAAAACCTAGCTTCTTTTAGTTTGTGTTGACTTTGGCCTTTTTGATTGATCCTTACTTGTCGCATTCCTCATTTTATCATGTATTATATTATCTTATGTCATATTTGACCTTGTGCCTTGTTATGTGATCTTTTCATTCTCATTTCACATTCTATATTATATCTTATTTACTTATATATCTTTTGCATGTTACCTTTATCTATGTTTCTTGCTATGTTTCCCCATTTGAGGGCATCTATTTCATTATTTCCTATCTTGGATGTTACATGTTTTCTATCTTATGATGTTTGCATACTTACATAATCCTTATTCTTACGTATGTATTGTATGACTTGAATAACGATAATCATAATTACCTCTCATGCTTACATGCTTATCATGTTATATCTTATGATCACATATTTATGATTATTACATTTTTATTCTTATCATGATTACATCTTGCATTTATCTATGCTTACATGTTTCTTATCTAGCACTTGTTGGTATAATCATTTGTTTATGAATCTCATTCAAAATAAAATTTGGAGGCATCTTGTTTCCCCTCTTTATACATGCTTTCGTGATCACATATATCACATGATGTTATCTATGACACTAATTACATGCTTGTTGGGTTTCCAAAGATATATTTTTCTCGTTTCCAATTCCTTGCATCCTTTGTATACAACCAATTGAAGGGGGGCATATATTATCACTAATGTCTCATTGATTAGCATGACAACTTTATGCTTTTTATTTGTATGACTCCCACCATTATTGGGATTTACCAGTAGGATAGAGCAATAAAACAAACCAATTTTAAATACAAATACAAAAATCAAAGAATGAAAGGAAATTACATACACAAATTTTTTTAACGTGGTTCACCCAATGTGGACTATGTCCACAAACAACGGTCCAAATTTATTAATTCTCTAGCAAAATATATAGAGTACATAAGTCTCATACACCTACAACAATATTCATAGTGTGTGCAACTTAAAATGCCTACAATCTACCTAGGCACAACTTTTGTTGCTACGTGTTTGTTTTACCAACTGCACTCTTTTCCCAATGCACTATTGTGTGTAACTCCAACGCCCAAACTTCCATCGCATGTACCTCTTGTTCTTCTAAATCCACAACAAGAAACTGCTCATTTCAAGCAGTTAGAAAAATGTTTTAAATCGAAATTACACACAAATTTCTTTAATAAAATATAATTAGTTTTTGCACCCCCATTAATTATTTTGGGGGAAAACCAAGGCTTCCAAAGTCACTAAAATTTAACATCAAAGTATGATCAATCTCCACAAACTAACAAACCATGTCTTGCAAACATGTCGCTTATCATGCCTAATGGATATCACTTTCTTTATTTGGTTCCCACCATGCCCAACATATATCATTTTCTTTTTAATGGCTCCTACCATGCCTAATAAATATCATTTTTTAAACTATACGCTTTGTTGGCATTATTAAGTAATTGTTGTTTGTGTCTACTTTAAATGGATGTTTGATGCTCCTCATTGCAATTGCTCATAGATTTCCAAATGGATCACTCATTATGAGTATGCATGGAACCGTCGTCCTTATTTGTATTTGTTTTATGAGTGAATATTTTGTTTCTTGTTGATTACTTATTTACTTTGACATGCATATTCATAATAGTTCACATCCAAGTGAAAGTGGCACAAAGTGTAAGGGTGAAAAGTGCACAACCGGAACATTTTCCCTTTATTTTGAACTCCCTTGACCCATTTCCCTAAATGTACATAATGCCTAGTGTACAAGTTGCATGCTTCTATATAAAGTGGTTGAATAATCATATCCCTATCTAAATCCAATTTCCCACATCCCAAGCATTCAAATTCAATGCACAATTTAAATGTTACACTACCTAGCTCAAATCTATGCCCACCAAATAAACCTAATTCAAAATTGTATTGGAGATTTCACCCATGAACCTTTAAATTCAAGATTCAAAATGGTCCCAAGTCGATTCCCTTCCTACTAGTCATTACTTGCTAATATAAGCATGAAATGTGTGATTTGCAGGTTAGGGTGTTATATAGAAGGACAAACCTTAATCCACTTTTAAGCATCTAACAAGTCTAATAATCTAATCAATTCAAGAGAAATCCACGTAATTACATTACATCTTGAGCTTATATGAACATCTAGCATCAATATCAACAAACTAGGCATAAAGCATGATTGTTTGACATGTCTTCAATCATTATTCAATCTATTCATTTGGATTCAACGGTTTGACAAAGGAGATCCTCACATCGCAAGACCCTAAAGGTGTTTATCAACACTTCATTCTTTAGACACGAGTCAAAACACCAAACAAGCAAGTTTCAAGCATTAAAAAGGAGTGTGTCATTTCTACAAGCACAAGGTGAATTTGCAAATCAAGTTCATTTTTTCTGGAGCAAAGATAATTTCTATAGTGTAAATTTGATCCAAAGTAGAAGATAGACAAAAGAAACAATCTATCAAAACTTAGTAATTTCAATTCAAATCATAGAGCACTGATTATAATCATTGAATGTCTTCAACAAATTACTTCATTGTTACAATCAAAGTATGTCTTTGTCCCTCTTATTATTTCAAAAAAACATATGTAATATTGTTATCATCACATCAATTTATTATTAGCTTAATTGTTTCAATTTGATCCAAAGTAGAAGATAGACAAAACAAACAATCTATCAAAACTTAGTAATTTCAATTCAAATCATAGAGCACTAATTATAATCATTGAATGTCTTCAACAAATTACTTCATTGTTACAATCAATGTAAGTCTTTGTCCCTCTTATTATTTCAAAAAAACATATGTAATATTGTTATCATCACATCAATTTATTATTAGATTAATTGTTTATCATTATTTATATAATTAGTCGATAGTTAGCCGATAGGCTATATTCATTGTGGATGGACCTTTAGCCGTAAACCTGTCTCATGCTGCAAACAACTAAATGTGAAACAAGTTACAGGTTGTTTACCGGTGGCTGTTATCGGAGGTCATTTGAAAATAAGATAGGATTTGAAACAAGGTTTGATTTTATTCGGACGATTTAATTTGATTTTCAAGATTTGATTTTCTCGGCTGATCGATCTGTCATTCGAGTCTTTTCAGTCAAGTGGGCTTTAGTAGACTAAGGGTGGGGTCCCATGGAGGGGGGCTTCCTGAAAAGTTTCAACAAGTACTGTTGAACATTTTTAGGAATTTTTTAAAGGTGGTGATCCCATGAACTTACTAATGCAGCTCAGCTTAAAATATTAAGCTCCAAATTTTAAGGACGTTGTAGTCTCATGAACTTATTAGTTGTGCAGTTTAGCCTAAAATTTAAGCTCCAAAATTTAAGGAAGCTTAAGAGTTGAGATTGACAAATGGCAATTAAAATTCCTAAACTATAGGGGCAATCTCCAGCCCCACCCCATTTCCACCCCCTCAAATTTGCAGTCCTAAAAGGTAGGAGCTGCTATTCTTTGGGAACAGATTCCAATTCATCCTGCAACAATTTTATTTTAACTTCATGAGACCTCCTACTCCTTAAAAATAGATCCTGAAAAGCCTCCATGGACCCTAAGAGAGGGGGTAGATGTTAATGGGGTGGATTTGGAACTATAAGGATGCTGCAGACTATGGATTTCTTGCATATGGATGCACATTTGGGCGAGATGGTGGCTGTGGATCATCTGCGCCTATTTTCGTCTTTGCCTCTGTCTCTGTCTCTGCTCCGGAAAGATGTATCAATCTTGATCTGGAAGGGGTGTTGGGCGGAGATCAAGAGAAACTACGTGTTTTTATCTCAAACCTTTTGTTCATCCCTGCCTCTGATCTCAAGACCATCAACTAATTGCAGAGGAAACAACAACTACTTCGGCTACAGTGTGCAGTGAAGGATCTAAAACAAAGTCAATCGAGAATTTATGGAAATCTTCAAATAGGTGGGTTGGATGAAGTGCTTGAAACAGGGGGAGGGCGACTAGGAATATTACAGTTACATGTCCTTTAAGCTCAATTTGTCTAGGATTTGGTGGATTCTACATCTGAGGATAATTTTCCCTTGAATATTCTCATTAGCACTCAACTCCTTGCCATTATTCTCCAACATCCTGCCTTCCATGACCAAGATATCTAACTTTTTGCTAATCTTAAATGCTAGCAGATTTTGTTTTTCAAGAGCAGGAGATTAATGACAAAACGAGGATTTTAACTGGGTCGACTGACAATTGTTTTTTCTTAAATGCTAGCGGTTTCCATGATAGAAGGGTGTTATAGGATATGATCTTCTTCGATAGTTAAAAGGCGACTTGATTCCTTTGTCTATATTGGATTAGCCACTGATGTTGGGTAAAAACAAAAATGTTTTAGTATTGCCTCTTTGTTAATGTTTGGTGTTTTGTTGGCTAAAGGATTCGAACTCTAGATGGACTGAATGTAAGGCTAAGTTGTAAGGGGTGCTTTGAACTCTATGTAATTATCATTTGGTACCTGGGCCTCATGATTTGTGCTCTGTTTTGATCAGTCATAAATATATTTATAGTTGTGGAGTACTTAAGTGACGGATTCTGGTTTGTCTTCAGTATTCCTTTTAGTTGATTGCATGGAATACACGTCCTGGGTTTAGATCTCGCAAGTCACATAGAAAAATATCTATAGCAACTTTTGTTAAACCTATTTGGGTATAAACGACAATAATTATTGTTGGGAATAATGGCAATCCTAAAACATAAGCACAATGGGAAGGATGTAGTCCTTATTTTGGTCTGTTCCAATCTTGTTGGTGTTGTCGTGTCTACTATTATACACAACGCTGCCATCACCTTCAACCCATTTCTTCCCAATGCCTTTTGGAAAACAGTTAATATATTTGTCTCCTCCATGATTACAAAGTCTAAAGATTCGTTTGAAGCATCTGTTAATACTATTATGACGTGATAAGATTTGTATACTATTCCTTTAGTTGTGTTTTTATTCTCGGTGTTGTTTGAACTTAGATTTAAACTCAATAGTCATATGTTTCTTTGAGGAAGAGAAGTATTACATCATTCTCACAACAGGGTATAAGGGTGTTCTGTTAATAAAAAACAATGGAGCTAAAATAGGCTATCTTTTGGTTTCAGAAATATGACAATGAATCTCTGATCGAGAAATAGTTCAAATATCTTATGTTCTAGGGATACCTTGTTTATTGAAGTTCTAGTGATGGTGTTTCAAGACATTGTGTTTGAACCTATAGCTTTGGGATGTGGGCATCTTTTCTGCAATAGTTGTGCTGGCAGTGCTGCTTCCATGTCATTAATTAGAGTCAAGAATGCAAAATCTTTTGCAAGGTGTCTACAATATTATTTACCAATTTCCAGAATCTAATCTTTACTATGGAAAAGATTTTAAATTTCAAATATGATATATACTCTAGGGAACTAACATAGTATTGCTCATGCAACACTAATTACAGTACACATTTAGTATGGTTGAAGGCACAAACAAAGCATATGGACAGATTAAGTTATTATTCAATAGGCTATATATAGAGTGAGGTTTCAGCCGAAACCTATCTCATGCCCCAAAACCTCTTTTTTTATCTGGTAAACCTCGCTTGAAAACAGGCTAAAATAGGCTGAAAAAATAAATCTTAGTAAATGCATTCAAGATTGGATTGATTTCCCACAATCAATAAGATCTCTCACAATCAATAAGATCTCTCAATCAAATCAAATCAGATCTCCAATCAAGTCAAATCTCTAGTGGCAATCAAATCAAAATTTAACTCAACCAATATTTTTGTCTAAAACACTACAAAAATCCATTTGTGACTGAAAGAATCCGATATTTTTTATTTACTTTTCACTCATTATAAACTAGATTGAAGCAACAACTGCAGGGAGATGGGTATTGGTTAGTCTTAAAACAAATCTTTTCTTTAGTAGGGTTCCGTAATATCATTCCTACAAACTCTCCACTTTTTTCATCAGCATCGTTGACAACACACCATAGTTTGATCAGAATCTTGAGGTATGTCACTTGCCATGGTTTTACTGAGTTTTTTCTTTAGAATTTGTATGCGGCAGATCATATTTTGTTGTTATTTATTTCATTCTAAAACAATTGTTTTTATTTGTTAAATGAAGGTTTTCTATGTAAACTGCCTCCAACTGTGCCTGAGAACTTCCTTGTATTTCTTCATTCAACATACCAACTCTGCCATGCTCCACACTGTAAGTAGAGCCAGTGTCTCTTTGGTTAACAAGGGACCATTTCCTGTTGTGTGAAGAATCACTGTACAAGATATAATTTGAAATAGAAGATCATTTCATATTCAAATCTTGAAAAGAAATGAAAAAAGAATAAAATGACAAAACAACAAAATAACATCAAAAAAATGAATCAAGTCAACATGCTATGTTGTTGAGATCCTATGCCTGGAAAACCATGACTGCTATGAGAAGCAATGAGCCAATTTGTGCATATGAATTTCAAGTTGAAAATATGAGTATGAACCATTTAGCCAGAGCATAAGCAAAACATTATAATCATAGAATAATTAGGTGCCAAGTGTATTTTGAGATCCATGGCAGGTTTTATTGTCTCTTTGGAATAATTCTAAGTATTTTTCAAGCTCTTATTCATTATTTAGATTAGTGATGTGTAGGTCAATTCATAAGAGAAGTGACCCAATATAGGCATAGCCTGCTTAACCATCATCGGGGCAATTCTTTTATCTCAACCTTCGCCTTTAGACTCATTTTCTCAACCTCAAATTTAGACGCACAAATTGGCTCATTGCTAGCCACCTAGGGCGATCTTTGAAAGCAGGCTCACATCTAATTTGTTTTTTTTTTTTTCATTTTTTTAGATTAGGGTTATTTATTTTCTCATTTCCAAAAATTGGGAAATGTTTTGAATTCATTATAATCATAGAATAGATGTGCTCTTTTGAAACTGGGTATCGATTGAATTAATCATCTAAACGAGTGGATATAGATGAATTTCACTTGATCACAGTTCACGCAAATTTATTGGCCATATGCGGTTTTAAAGTTTTGTTTGGATCTAGGGCAGTGCACTTTATTAAGCTGAAAATTCTTGGGGACAGATTGGCTTTTACAAGTGTTAGATGTTTTTAGCAAATTGATGCATTTCATGTATAGTTGGGTTTTTAATGCAACCAATTTTTTTATTTTTTCTCAGTAGATTTGTCTGTTGTGGGATCAATGATTCATGCATTAATTGTAATACTAACACCACTTAATGTTGAGAGCAATTCTATTGGGTTCTGAACATGTTTATTATTATTATAAATGCCTTATCTTACAGTCAGATATTGTCATTTGGAATATCAAATTCTTGGTCATAAGTTATAATTGTAACAACCGACAACTGTTTGTTACCAATCTTGTCTGGACAGTTTTCCAACTTTGTGCACAAATAAATAAGAAATCATTGACTACAAAATCTTCAAAAATGAACTTTGTATAGATATTTTCATCAATTCATGATATGAAAAATAATTTTCTATTGGCGTAACCCTTGCACCCCTCTTGGTGCAAGTGCTAGTTTATTACTCTACCCTAAGATCATTGTAAAGACAAATATGATCCTAGAGTAAAGTAATAAATCATATAATGACAAACAATTAAATCATTACTTTACTATATATATAAAGTAAACAAATAAATAAAAATCTGCATCATAAGTAGTTGGCTGCTGGTTTTGTCCTTCTTTTTGGCTGGTTGTTTGCTGATTTTTTTGCTTATGGTTGGCTGCTCTGTCTGTTTTTTATTATCTTTTAAAACAGTGGTCTTTTTGTAAAAGGTTTTGGATCCCTTCAAAACCTACTTTACCTATAATCAAAAGCAAATAAATAAAAATCTTGTTTATCAAATTATTCACTTTAAAGTAATTTTTAATATATGTGAGGAAAAAGTAATGGAATGATAAAGTTTATTTTAATTAAGGTTTAGTCATATACAATTTTTTTCATCCATTGCTTTAGTTGAGTCCATCAATTTCACTATTTAACACTCTGGTCCCTTCTCCAAATAACTTTTGCTAATCGCCCTTGCCTGCTCTATGATTAGCAAAACTTTTTATAACTATTAAGAAATCTACCAGAGTTAGTTGACTCGATGTCCCAAAATTGGTAAAGATCAAAATCTCAAAATGGAACATATTTTACCAAATAATTGTAAGTTATTGACTGATCTTAGAATTTTTTTATTTGTTCAGCATAATTTATCATATATTTTACAACAAAACTCAAAGTTGTTTGGTAAGGAAAATTCTTAATATTTGGTATTTGACAGCCTTAATCTTTCTTAATTTATTGTTCTATAAGTTACAGCACAATATCAAACCTAGTTCTTCCCTAAAATCTGCAAGCTAATTAAGCTACTGGCCTTGAAAACACATTACCAAATATTACAAAAGTGTCAGTAAGTCTTGAATTACTTCTACACAATCAGAATGATATATAAACAAAGGTAAAAAAATTACTATGACAACTAGGGGGCAAACTTCACATAAAAATTCATTCACCTCTATAATAAATGAAAAAAATAAAATAAAAGCAACTGTATAAAATTATAATGTGCCCTTAGCAATAGCTCTTTAGAGTATTATATATTATCATCCTGTGCTTTACTTGGGCTCACTGAGACTCCTTAACTTATAGATGGAATGGATATATACATTGGTATGCCAATGAGTTAACAGGCTAAAAACAATCCGATATTTGCTGTGTGGTCACAGGTTTGAGTCTCAAATGGCCTTTAACTTGTAAAGCCAATCCCCTAGACTACAAAGGTTAAAAAGATAGCTCCAAAGTAACAAAACTGATAAAAAACTATATAGTTATTTTTGGAATACTATGATCATTCTTAGAAACTGTCCCACTCAAAAGACTTAAGTCCCAAAATACATTGGACTGCTACACGTTCCTAAGCAATGCAGAAACTTAAAAGGAAAAAAATATGAAGGGAATTCATCCTAGTTTACAAACTGTCTTTTTAACTCTTCATTTTGATCTACAAAATCAATATAACGACATCAGTGAGATAATATCCATGATCTCTTTGTGACAATAAATAGGCATATAGTGGTACCCCTGTAGCCAATTCATATAAGATAAACCCCACATTGTAAATATTTTCTAACTAATTTATTAGATCCTGACTTATAATGTTGAGATATTTTGTGGCTTGATCTGGAACTGACATGAAAGAGAACAATTTTATGGTTTCTCTCAACTGTAGTAGATGGAGAAGTGCATTGAACCCTCAAAACTCACTTTGCATTCACAACTAGAAACTCTTGCGAAGAGTATCCAGAAACCCGCATTGTTGACATAAACCTCAGATCTGTAATTCACTATCAATTTGAACCACCCACATCTTGGAAGGATACCTGGTTGAGCTAAAAAATGCCTTAATTTTTGAACTAAATAATGACTACTGATATCGAACATCAACTCTGTTAGTGACATCAATGCGCAATGTGTAATGACTCAACATAGCAGCTTTTTGGAAAGACCGGAATATTCTTTTTCATAGACTTTTCAAGTCCATTAGACTGACGATAAACTTATTCAATGGACCACTGAGCTATACATGTTGATCATCTTAACACAACTTACACTTTGCAAGTTTTGTGCTAAAAATCCGAAAAGAATATATCAATCACAATTCTTCTATCATGGATCATTCTTTTTCCTAAGATTCTTTTTTCTTGTTGCCCCAAATATTAATGCCTTACTCAAAAATCCCTTATGAAGGCAACATACTAGAACTATAATTCCTCCTACAATGGCCCATTTCCATCTGTTCCCTTCTTGTGCATTTGATGAATCTTGAACTGATGAATCTTGAGCTACATCCTCTGTTTCTATGGGATTTGCCAAGTTGCTCAAAAATGAAGCAGGCACCTTGGTATTTATTCTAGCCATGAATGTACAATGTGACAAAGGAGCTCCTGACATTTGTTGGTTTTGATAAGTATACAACCCATAACATAGCTTTTTAACACGAGCCCACATTCCTTGACGGACTCCAAACTTCACAAGCTCTTTGGGGAACCCTGTATCTTCCTGATGAAAAAGAATCACCTCACAAGCAGTTAATTGCCCATCTCCTTTCCTTGACTCCACTGTAGTGCAATGCAAGAAACAAGTAATATGGTCAAGATGAAAATTAGGGGAGTGAATCATTTCACTGAAATCTACTAGTTTACTAACAATTTAATGTCTGTAGCTTTAAATAGACAGCATGATGAATCCTACCTGCCTGAATTCTCCAACAGGAATCGTAAGTATCAACACGTTTTGATTTGTTGCGCCTTGGTAATGAGGGATATGGTACAGCCTGTAAACATAAAAAACAAAGATCAATGCCTACCATCACCCACAAAGTCAATATTTTGAAAAGAAATTACTGCTTCTAATTTACCATTTCAAGAGTCCACTATGTTAATAATACAAAAATATCACCCATTTATGTTGGACATTCACAGAGTGAACAATTTGCTGAGGAGAAGGATGATTAGGAGATTTTCTATTTGCACTAGCCATGTATAGACGTTTGGTACATTGAATCAATAGCCTCACAACGTATGACCTACAAGGTGTGAATCTTGAAGTTGAGAAATGTTAATCTATAAGATACATGATATTTCCACAGTCCATTAGATAGAGTAGAATTGTTTATGGGTAAAAAAACTGTGTAGAATTCTTTCTGATGGACTGCAGAAATATCATGTCTCTTATAGATTTACATTTCTCAACATCAAGATTCACTCCTCCTTGTAGGTCATATGTTGTGAGGCTATTGATTCAAAGCACTAAACATCTACAAAATGGCTTGACCAATGCAAATACAAAATCTTCTAATCATCCTTCTCCTCAGTAAACTGTCCACCTTGTGGAAATCAATTCTACACAGCTTTTACCAGAAACAATTCTACACAATGTAAATCTACTCTATTCAAATCACTCTAGGAGATGGGAGGCAACATCAGATAAAAGGTCTTCCGTCACATACAAATCAAATTTAGAGGTGCAAAAGTGTGTCATGTCCCCTCACATAACCCAGGATCACCCACCTAAATGATCAATCGACAGAGGAACACATCGGGATTCTTGAAATCAGGTTCGAAGAAAGTTAAAAACAAGGAATAGAAAGAATCGTTGTTAAAAGGAAACCAACGATAATAAGGATAATACTAGCAAACTAATTATCCTGTATGCGATCAAGGAAACAATGATTAAGATAAGGCCATTAACAAACAGACATGCCCCTTGAACAAATGTGTACATTGAAGGGAGACGTCTTTTTCGCCACCGAAGATATAAGAAGTTAGAATTCCATAGCAAAGAAGTAATCATCAGGAAGAAAACAAAAAGCGATAAAGTGATCAAAAAAGAAGACTTAGAATTCACACTCATATTAGGTTTTCAATTCAGGATTACATCATCAAGGAGCTATTCATTTGACAAGGTGAAAACCCGATCCAAGTTTGTGGATTTTGTGATCAATAAACAAATCTTAGGGCAAACCGGGACAAGGGACATTACAGTGGTATCAAAGCATAATCCTACCATCCTGTGAAAAGTTGGTTAATGCGAACCTACCAAAGAAGGTACCGTAGTAAGAACAACACTCAAAACAACACCATGAGCGAACAGATGAGCAACAAAATAAGAACATTCAAGGAAAAAACCACCCAAGCATTGAGGGACAAAAATGAGAGGAATGAAAGAACCACCCAACTTCTCCTCCAGGCCATTCAAAGTATGAATGGCAATAATAGATGGGAGACAAATTCTAATCATTCTGAGAACAACAATCCCATCTCCCCAAAAGCAACCAACTCTAGACCCACAAGACCTCCCTTCTTACCTATGGAAGAACAGGTGGAAGAAGGGGAAGCAAACGAACTCCCCACAGATAATGTGGATGAGATTGCGGCAGCATACTATAGACTTGATCCCGAAATTAGGAGAACTAAACCTTTCAAAGATTATTGTGATGCCAAATTAAGATTTGCCCCTAGGAAGGAAAGGAAGAGCCAACACAACAAAGACCTCAAGAATAGAGTGAGCAAGCTAACCATCCCTAATTTCAATGGAGAAGGAAAATCCACAACACGCTCGTGAGTCCAAAAGTTGGACACATATCTATCACTAACTCCAATGACAAAGGAGAATGCCATTAAGTTCACCGTGCTACATCTAACAGGGATGGCCTACGAATGGTGGCACCATGGTCTCATTACCCAAGGCCACCAACACCTATGATGATTTCACCTAAAGGCTAATCAAAAGATTTGACCAAAAGCACCCCGAGTGGTATTGTAGAGAACTCGCCCAAGTAAGACAACATGGAACTATAGAGAACTATGCCGCCAAATTCCAAAAGCTAGTTGTCATGGTACCCGAAATCTCTCAAGAGAGACTCACTTGTTCATGGAAGGGTTGAGGGGATCAGTCAAGAGCATGGTAAGTGCATTAGAACCCACCAACTTAGATGAAGCAATTCAAAAAGCCATGAAATTTGAGGATAACCCACCAAAAGATAGACCCAAGAATTTTACTACACACTCCAAACCCTCTCACAAGGATGAAAGGCTTGAGAAGGAGGTTTCATCAAAAACATGTTCTCATTGTAATGAGAAGATGGAACGTGGTCATATGTGTAAATCAATGGATGATCTGAAAAGGAAGGGTCTATGCTTTAAATGCCATGGACCATGGGAACGTGGACATAAATGTGAGAGAAAGGGCCGAGCCCACAAGATAGAAGCAACCCCCAAAGGAGAAAGCAATGAAAACCCGAGTAAGAAACCAAGGTATGATGGAGACCTCAAAAGCATCCAATTGGAAAAAGAAAGGACCATAAACAAATGGAGCTTCATGGAGGAGCAAATCTAGTAGTTATAACACCTCTTCATAGAACATTGCATAGATATATGTCATACTCCTAATCCTCTTCTTAAGTTCTCGCCTTAAGGTTAAGAGATATCTATGACATTAAAAAGGGTTGCTTGAGGGCAAGCAAATTGAGGGGGGAGGATTGTCATGTCCCCTCGCATAACCCAGGATCACCCACCTAGATGATCAATCGATGGAGGAACACATCGGGATTCTTGAAATCAGGTTCGAAGAAAGTTAAAAACAAGGAATTGAAAGAATCGTTGTTAAAGGCAACCAGCAATAATAAGGATAATACTAACAAACTAATTATCCCGTATGCGATCAAGGAAACAATGATTAAGATAAGGCCATTAACAAACAAACATGCCCCTCGAATAAATGCATACATTGAAGGGAGATGTCTTTTCCGCCACCGAAGATATAAAAAGAAGGTAGAATTCCATAGCAAATAAGTAATAATCGGGAAGAAAACAAAAAGCGATAAAGTGATCTAAAAAGAAGACTCAGAATCCACAACACTCATATCAGGTTTTCAATTCGGGATTACATCATCAAGGAGCTATTCATTTGACAAGGTGAAAACCCTAACCCGAGTTTTTGGATTTTGTGATCAATAAACAAATCTTAGGGCAAACCGGGACAAGGGACATTACAAAGTGTTAAAAAAATAAAAAATCGTGCCTCTTTTGAGATGAACTATAATCTTCAGTCAGTCAATGAGATGGCAAGTGAGATTTGAAGGTTGAATTCCATCAAGAGGGGAGCCTTATCAAGGATAAAAATAGTGGTGCCACCAACCATGTTTCCTGCCAGGACACAAGAAGTGGACTTCATATTCTTTGATGCAACCACTGTAACAACCCGACATCTACGTAAAAAAAAAATTTCTATCTTTTACAACTTTTAACCAAAGTAAACGAGTAAACAACAACATAACAAAATTTTTCTTTTCTTTTTGAAATAAAGTACAACATCTAAATATGATTTCAAACTTTTCCAATTTAAATAACTTTAACTTCTCATTTGAATAACAGAGTATAAGAGTATAAGAATACATACACAGCTTTAAAAGCTTTTGCACAAATAGAAGTAAGACGGTTCAGGTTCTTCCTTGCAAATCTTGGTTCTTCGGTTGTCAGGTTGTGGAGGAGAAATATCACTCGGGTGATTTTCCGCCAACCACGGACTAATAATGCGGTCCCCCGCACATTCATTTTTCAATGAATGGCCCTCCCTTCGTCGAAGAGATTGGTTGAGTGACCGATTCCGTTAACCAACTGAGCATAGTGTCGTGTCCTACATTACTAGATTCTTGTGCCTTACAATCCCAACCTAGTATATGTGTTTTGGATCACTGTGAACTGACAATGTAATCATCTTCCTAAACAAAGAGGATGTAGGTACATTACATTACTATGGCCATAGTGTTTGATTCAGTAAACGACTGATAAGTCATCTATCACTACACTACTCAGGGCCGATTTGCCTTCGGGCTACCTTACTCTACGCGTAGGTCGTGTCCTTCAGTGGGTTCAGTTTACCCCAGACTACCTACCTCAAACAGTTTACTAGAAATGAGTTTTTAAGCAAGTGTTTGCTATCCTATCTCCTGTTTCCGGAATTCTTTATCCTAGGAGAGAGCTTCCTAATGTTAACCTAATAACACAAGCTAGGATTACACTTTATTTTAAACATCATTTCGTTCCTAGAATTTATTACATATTCTACGTATTCTCCATATACGGAGATCATACAAGTTTAGAACTTCAAACAGTTGCATAATCATTTATTACTACCAATCAGCTATCATACACAAAAGACAGTTTTGAAGTGCAATGCATATAATTCCCTATTAATGCATATAACCAAATAGAATCCTTTCTTTTTCAAAACCCCCTTCCTAATCACATTTAAATCTCTTCTTTCCAAAATCCCATTCCTAATTAAATCTTCTTTAATTAAATTGAATGCAACAAGTTATTCTTTTAACTGTATTGATATTCCCTAATCCTTTCCCATTTCTACTAAATCATTCTTAACCCATTGAATTCCTTCTATTCAAGTTCCCAATTCCATTTAAATCTTTTAAAACTAAAAATGAACATAACGAACTATATTAAGCTAATTCCCTTAGCCACATTGTCATTTCCTATTTTTTTCCCATGCATAAAAAGAAATTATTTTTATTCATCATGCAATTTAAGATTATCAATAACAATTGACTACTGCCACAATTCATTATTTTCTGTTTAACACAGTCAGCAATATAAGACAGTAAAGAAAATAACTTTTAAAGTTTAAAGCTTTAATCCAGAATCATGCCTGTTTTATGCTCCTTTTCCAGTAATGCTCCTTCAGAAATCTTCTAATGTTGTTCCCGGCTAACAGTATCCTCACTCAAAAGTTTCTTCAAATAAAGAATTTTATTGTTGTCTCACAGAAATTTATACTGAGAAAACTCAGCACACACTGAAACTCTTGAAATAGATAACTAGCACAAACTCTCAATATTTGCAGTGAATAAGCTCTTTCTAAAAACGTCAAAGAAGAGAAACAATCTGAAGTCCCTTCGAATAAGAGCTTGTGAGGTATTTATAGGTCGCGTTTAAAACAACTTCCCCATTTCTGGGCATGAATATTGACAAATTTCAATATTTACTCAGTCAAAGTGATACCTGCCATGCATCCAATCCTTTAGTCATGTTCTTTTATGATGAATCGACTCCTATACAGCCAGCAATTCGAAGACTCTTTCAACTTGAAACCAAAACGAAATCCACAGTCACGTTTTTCTGCCAGGCGTCAGAATTCTTCATGATATTTTTGCTGCGTTTTTAGGTTAAGTCTTAAATCGACCCAGCTCAGCTGTTTATCGCTATTTTCTGGTTTTAAAACTTTGACATTGTCTTCTTCCATTCCCAGCTGTGCAGGAGCTCTGCCATTTTCACGGGTAAGTTTTTCATTTCATTTTTTTCTATTCATTTCTTAAGTTCGACTTTTCAGTTTTGCCTTTTATGAAGTATATTCTATTTTCAAATGTATTTTGAAAAATTTAAATGATTCATACGGCTATCTTCAATATTTAGGCTTTCACAATAATAAAATACGAATTTAATCTTTCCACAAAAATGCGAATTTAATCCTTTCCAAATTGAAATTGTTTTTTTAATAATTTTCTATTTATATATTTTATTTATTAGTGTTAATTTAAACATTAATATTAACACATTTAATCAATAAAATATATAAATTTATTATTATTTATACATTTCTTATGTGTTAATATTTATATATATAAATATATATATTAATAATCTCCTTATTAATATATATATATATCATATATATATAAATATATAATTAAATCCTTCAGATAATAATACTTGAATATCATTTATCAAGATACCAGGCGGAATGTGTACGTGTAAACATGTTTACATGTACTCTATGCATATACATATGTATGCGTATATACATGTCGATACATATGTACGAGCATATCCATCTGCTTACGTACATACGTGTCGATATGTTTATACAT
Source organism: Sequoia sempervirens (assembly GCA_007258455.2). Classification (NCBI taxonomy): domain Eukaryota; kingdom Viridiplantae; phylum Streptophyta; class Pinopsida; order Cupressales; family Cupressaceae; genus Sequoia; species Sequoia sempervirens. Next base: position 41,580 of record VDFB02098950.1, read on the forward strand.
TTAGATATGTGTATACAGTGTATACATGTGTATATGTACCTATTCGACCTGCATCACATTCTTTCTTTTACGTTCATTCACAGGGATTCACAGTAAAGTCAGACTAACATTCAATCACATCATATAAAGCATAGGGAAGTAAATCTTACTCCTAAGCCTATGGATGTCTAACTTATCTGACCTGTTTCTCTATGTACTGTTCATAATGTGTGTGTATGCTCAACTGATTAACTTTACCGGTCAAACGACCAATACCCCTCTCCCAAGTGATATTCCCCCTCTGTCTTGAGGACTGGATCTCATTCCTGCATTCACAATTATAAACTCACGGCAGTCAATTGCTCACAAAATTAGCAATACATATAAATTTCATAAGATATAAAAACATCACACATAAATCACATTATGTACGTTTTTCACCATGATTAACATTAAGTAATAACACAAGAATGAGACGATCAAAAGCTCATATTGAAAACAAGGTGATTCACATCTTTATTCATTCATAGAATTGTCTTTACAAACACATAATCCTTATTCAATTCTAATAGCCTAATAGCTATACAATTCGGGATGTAACCCGAGTTTTTGGATTTTGTGATCAATAAACAAATCTTAGGGCAAACCGGGACAAGGGACATTACAAAGTGTTAAAAAAATAAAAAATTGTGCCTCTTTTGAGATGAACTATAATCTTCAGTCAGTCAATGAGATGGCAAGTGAGATTTGAAGGTTGAATTCCATCAAGAGGGGAGCCTTATCAAGGATAAAAATAGTGGTGCCACCAACCATGTTTCCTGCCAGGACACAAGAAGTGGACTTCATATTCTTTGATGCAACCACGCAAGTGTAAAAATATATTGTAATGACTCAAACTTCCTGACATTTCGTGGCATTAAAAATTTAAAGTACTAAGTTTCAATCTCTTGATTCTCTAAGAAGGAGAGACTAAATGTTTCAAGAATTTACAAAGATTGAATGTGGCAATGAAATTTGCAGAACTTTTCTCAAATAGAAGCAGGGAGTAAAAGACTTGAGAAGACTTGTTCACTTATCTACAATTGAATGCCAGATCAATGGGAAGACTTGTTTATTTCATTACCTTCAATGATGACTTGAAAAGTAGGGTAAACTCTCAACACACAAGTTGCATTTGAAGCTTTCAAGGCATTTAGAGCAGTCCTGGAAAGGTCCAAGGGTCACAAAATAAAGGTGGTAAAAACAAACAATGGACTAAAATATATCTTTGATGAATTCTAAAAAATATCAAAGCATAACGTATCCACATACTCCACAGCATGGAGTCACAACGAGAAACAATGGGTTGATGGCAGAGACAACTTGTAACATGTTAAAAGAAAGAATCTTCCTAAAAGTTTTTGCTGAGAAGTGGTGAGTACAATAGCAATCTATTCACTAAATCAAAATCCTACCAAGAATGAAACATGATACTCCTAAAAAGGGCTTGGTCTAGAAAAAGTGCTGGGTAAAATATCTGGAGTTCTTGATGTCATGTATGTGCACTCACTCCTAAAGAAAAGCCACATAAGCTATGTTCCACGGGATTCCATGTACTGGGATGGCAGGGACAGCAGTGTATATATGTAGGAATATTTTTTAATACATATATATATATATATATATAGGAATGCTCAAGTTTTTAAAAGTTTTTCTTTTCAATCAAATAAAGTTTACTAAAATAGCAGGTTACAATATAAGGTGTGTCAAAAAGAACACACCATAAACAAATATATTCAACCAGTCCAAATCTGATAACCAAAAAAGATCCTAGATCCAACAAAAATGAATCACTACCAAGGCCTACTGCATACAAAACAACTACTTAATTATAAGTCATGTCTGCAAGATATCAACAGAAATACAGCATTCAAAGAGACCATTCACAATATGCCTCATTCCCAGCAGCATTTTACATTATTGCTGCATTTATAAGAGTCAAAGTCAAAAGCACGAATGGGAGGAACAAGTAGGACATTGCTGCCATCAATTTTGTCACCAACATCTTGCCTATCCATCATAGAAGTCTGATGAACAACTTCCATCTCAGCCTGCTAGTTATGAACATCGATAGCCTCATGCTATTCTGGAATGTTATATTTCTGTGTTTTCAAGTATTATTTTTGGAATTCCATGTATTCTTGAATAAACTTAATTTACTTTCCTCCTATCATGCGCCAGAATTGTGCACTTTTGATGTCTTTTTTGTATATAATAGTGGTTCCTTCTTCGAACAATTTAAAGAACCCATCTTTAGGAATTTCCACTACCATTGTAACCTGCATAACAACATGGACAAACATGAGCCCACTAAGAGACTCCATAAGATACCTTCTTCTGTTCTGGAATGCTTCATCATTTCTTCTTTTCCAAATATGCCACAAAACCTCAGTAGTCAAAATCAACAAGAATATGTTGAATCGCACCAAAATTATTCACATAATCAAACAAAATTTCCTGCCCACTAAAACCATTATTGTTTATCCAACCCAAACAATCACCAAAAAAGGAAGACCAAACATTTATAGCATAGATAAAATAAAAAAAGAGGCATTCACAAGTTTCGACCACATTACACAAACTACAAGTGTAAGGGGCAGGACTAACATCAAGTTTTTTTTAGTAGAAAAAGTCATTTCAAACATGCCTTTTAAGGTTCCATAGCTTTAGACCAATAAGTTTTTAATACAATAGACCACTATTCCTCATCAATGCTAAGATTTTACTTGTTATTATGACTAGGCATTACCTCATGGGTATCGATTAACATAGTATATAACTTTTTAACATTGACCTTGGAGGAAACAGTGCCTTCAATCCTAGAGAAGTTATCCAAAATCTCAATAATAAATTTTAAAGTGATTGGAAATTTGATACTATATAGTATAGAAGGCCTTTTACAAAACTATAAATGTACTTCTGTGAGGTTTAGGAGAAGAGAAAAACTTGTGAAATTTTATCCCAACTTTTTAATTGCCCGTCTTCAAATATATCCTTGAAATTGTTTACGTATTTAGATGCCTAGTACTTTGCAGAGTGTCCTTGTAATAAAGCCAAGTGTTTTTTTTTCCAAACCAAATTTCCCCAAATAGATCTGTATCTGAAGAAAAAGCCATCAGCCCTAGAAAAGGCATCATATCCCACAGTAAGGTGTTTGATAGCCTCTTATGCTCTCCAAATACTGCAAAACACATTAGAACCAAAAGGCTTAACAGGAAGTTTCCCAAACTATAAGTTCTGTGGATGAAGACCTTTCAATTTTCTACCTTCTTTAGGCACAACCAAGCTAACATTATTTCTTATCAAGATTTTCTGAGGTTCATTTCCACCAAAACCCTTAATAATCCATTTCACAGCCACAACAAGATCTTGATATTTGATATCCTTGAAACCTAGACCCCCTTTTGACTTGGACAAACAACACCATCCCCAATTAACATTTCTATTTTTATCGCCTCTGCCATCTAACCAAAGAAAATGTCTTAACATCTTTTGAATTTTTTCGACTTGGCAGCTACCAAAAAGCCAAGTGGATGATAATTAAAATTGTAAGAGAGAACTTTTTCGCAAACCTGCAATCTACCTAGAAGAGACAGGAGTTGGAATTTCACTTTGAGGTTTTTATTTCAAATTTTTGTAAACATCCATTCCCACGTATCTTTCAGCAAAGGACTAATAGAGAAAAGTATACCCAAATACTTGACAATTTTATTAGGGTCCTACCCATTGCCAATTCATCTTATTAAACCAATCTGGAGGAGAATCCTCCCAATTAACCACCAAATTTGTTTTTAGAAATCTTAGCTCCAGATGCTCTACAATATATACCAAGTATATTCAAAATATTATTAATATTTTCTTCAGTCAATTATGAAATAATATAGTATCATCAACAAATTGAATACTGATCATACTACCATTATTGGGTAGACAAATTTCTCTTACAAAACCTCCAAAAATATTAGACATTGGCGGGGGGGAGGGGGAAGGGGGCGAGAAGACCAAAAAGGATGCTCACTGCTCAGGGGTGTCTTTGGGGAATTTACCTTGTATACCCATTAGTGACGAGTTCCCAAGGGTGCTTCCAATCAAAATACTAGAAAACATTATTTTGAAGTTTTCACCTAAAGTACAATCTCAAATGGTGGAGTAGTAATGAAGATCACTTCTCTTGGATGAGTACGAGATGCTAGCCTTTTCTTTTTTAAAGATACTTAGATGTGTTTAGGAAGGTCTCATGCAGGAGTCCAAATAATGTCTAGGGAAGGGGCAGAGAGTAGTGGCCAAAGCGAATAACACACAAAAGCTGTAAGTTGTACTTATGGACTTGAAGGAGCTCCAAACCACTAAAAAAATGTTTTGTTGATGTTAAGCTTCTTTGAGTGATAAGCTGATGTTTTGCATTCTTCCTAACTCATGCCACCTTCAACAAGTTGCTTGGTAAGTTTTGCAAAAGAAAAAGGGAGTATAACCAATTTTTTTGAAGGATTTACACAACATAAACCAGCACTAGCCAACTTGATTAGCATTAGCTCCAAATTGAAATCCAAGTTGAAAAGATCTCAACGCCAAGAATGCACACTCAATCCCAAGGAAGGAGAGGTGTTGTCATATGGCGGAGAAACTAAAAGCAATAACTTGAAATGAAGCAAACTCAACGTCAAGAATGTGCACTCAAGATCCCACTAAAGGCGAGGTGCTAACATATGACGGAGTTATTAATTAAAAACTGAAACAATAGGCGGATAACCAGCCATGGGAAATACAACTATCTAATTCATCCTCTGCGGCGGGCATCCACTTAAGAGTGGGGATTCACCACTTGAGAGTGGGTACAAAGATATATCAAATGTTCGTTCTTCCACACTGGCGGTAAACCATCTAGGGGTAATTAATATGAAATAAACAAGTAATTTGCAGCAATGACATTGGTTGGATTAGTACTACTAAATCTCAACCTTACAATTCAAGAGTCTGCATTACAAGTATTACAATGATAGGAAATAAAGCCAAGAAGAGAAGAATGTATTCTATCAATGTTCTTTGACTTCCCAATGATAAATTAAAGGCCAAACTGAAAACTTATAAAGTTTGATATAAAACTGAGATTCTGGAAATTCTGATCAGCAACTGTGAAATTCAAAGAAATATTCACAACTCACTCAAAATACCTCCGAATGACGTGAGAACACTTGCAATGAGCTGTTGGAAGGTAGGCGCCCATTCCATGATGAAGAAACAGCAACAAATATCAACATTAATTCTTGGCACAATTTCCAAGGCACTCTAAATGGTACGACCCTTGAAAGGGGCGATTTGCTTCTAAAAAAATAAATATTTCAATATAAAATCTGCCACTTTGCAAGAAGGGTCTCCATAGGTCTACAATTGCATAGCAAAGATACCCAGAAAAGAATAAAATTTATTCAAAGAGCTGTTAGCAAAATTCACTTGCAGCTGTAGGTGCATCAGCAACTTCAAAATTGATAAAACTCCAAAATTCTTCAACAATCAAACTTAGTCTGCTAGTCTGGATGAGAAGCAGTCCCAAAACCAACTAGGTGTTATCTTTCAAACACGAAATTGGATAAATGCTAAGAGGTAAGCATTCCTTGAAGCTAAATTCATGAAGTCATTCCGACAACATAACAATATGATAAGCATAATGGATGAGAAAAGCTGGAGCAAAGCATTCATTTTATAGAAGATTAGAAGACTCTTCAATTTCCCAAGAAGGTACGCCAAGAGTCACCAATGACTTTTCAAATTTCCAAAAAACTTCTAACTTCTCAATATGGCGTCCACTTTATCAAGGCACATTAAAACTTTATTTTAAAATAATATTTCCAAGAAAAGGTGTCCACTTTCCCAAGGCATTAAAAGACTTAATAATATTTAATTCATCCTCCATGAAGGCGTCCCCCTTCAAGACCACCTTTTAAGAACAACATAAAGTTATTTCCCTAGGCCAAGGGGTCAATTGCAAATTATAATATTAATGCCTTTATTTATGAAATTCACCAATATAAAGTTTTCAGAAGCCAAAACTTGAACTCATTTAATTGCTCCAACTAAAAATGAAGACCTGAAGACTGAAAACTGCATACTGCCAAAAATAGAATTTACTATAAATAGTAAACTCCCTGAAATGCCATAGAACCTTTGAAGAAGGAAACCCTGATTTTACCTCAGACAAGCCTACGGATTTCTAGAAATAGGCTAAAACCAAATGAAGAGCTAATGGCCAAAATGAGGACATTACAAGAGAGTAGTGGCCAAAGCGAATAACACACAAAAGCTGTAAGCTACACTTATGGACTTGAAGGAGCTCCAGACCACTAAAAAAATGTTTTGTTGATGTTAAGCTTCTTTGAGTGATAAGCTGATGTTTTGCATTCTTCCTAACTCATGCCACCTTCAACAAGTTGCTTGGTAAGTTTTGCAAAAGAAAAAGGGAGTATGGGCTTCTTCAACTTTTTAAGTGTATATCCCTTCGTTGCAGCTCTTGGTATTTGTACTTTTAATCTTTCACTTGCATCTTTTGGTGCTTCTTTAGTTTGCTAATTTCTCAAACTATGTTGATTCTCCATCAAGTACAAATATCTCATTTTCTGCTACTTTATAAAGTAATTAGTACCAGCAAAATATGGAGTTAGAATTTAATTTGTGGATTGTATGCAGCGTGGTGATTGTTAAATTTATGGACATTATTTCTTATTTTATTAAGATAAGTTATCTATTGTGATTTTTATTTAACAAAATCATTCCAACATAAAACTGGTTTTTTGCTCAAATCCAGCATCCCCAATGCCATCCCTTGAAATTTGAAAAATCTCTTCATCTGTCCTTGAAACAGGTCTGCATTTTCACACCCTGCATGCCAGAAAGTTTGTGAAATATTAAAAATTATCTTCAATTAAGAGGAAGTTTTCCTCTTTAAGAAAATGAAATTAAAAGCAACTTTTCCTCCTTCCCATATCCAAATCCTCAATCAGCTCATTTTTGTGGTTTTTTCATTTGAGAGATGTCAGATAATCATCAATGGTGACAGATATATGATTTTCTATTTATATAAATAAACTTCTACTTCTAGTTTTAATGACTTTTGTTTTGTATATAGGTAAATGGGCACATTAATTATTTGGAAGCAAGCCACCCTCCCACAATATTATAGGATCGTTGAATCTAAGAATTTAAATCCTCTGTTATTCTATACATGCTGCATCAGCACAGAAGGAAATGATCGTTGGGTTTTCAACCCGTATCATTGTGGCAATAAATGTCCCACATTAGTGCTAGATGACAGAATAATTAACCAATTATAATATGTTTTATATGCTTTTCCATACTTAATAAGCATTGGCTATACTACTCAGAATCACAATTAGCCAACTGCCCTCTTTGTAAATATGTTGCTATATCTGCACTGCCTCTTCTCCAACCCTTTTCCGTGAAAAATGGCTCATGGGTTCATTTTCATCACCAATTTAATAGCAACAAAATGTCTTCCCATTATCTCTGTCTTTTCCCAGATTAGAGAAATAACAATTTCCCAAAACTAGCAAACCAAGGAAGAAATTTATCTTAATTACAAAGGCATCATTTATGTGTAATAAGTGTTAGTATTTTGACTTATCTATTTTGAGACAACTCAAAATGGAAAAGCACAAAAGAATAGAACTCTTCAAATTAACAGAGGAAGGTCTCTGAAAACTAAACACTACGCTATGAACAAAAATCGAAGTTATGAACACTTTACAAAATCATCAATGGGGTTTTGCATAAAGAAAATAATTGAAAATAAATTTTTGACCTGTCTTTTTGGTTCTCAGTGGTTGAGCACAAGACCTACAAGGTTCTCTCAAAACAGGATTTTTTATGAATGAAAGCTTGCAACTGAAACAAAGTAAATTAAGTCATGAATGCTTCCTGACTGGCCAAAAACAGACCAATAGATCCACACATACACAAAAAAAGATTTTAACAAAAACTAATTCTAGCGATGAACCACAATGCAAGGTTTAAAAAAGATGAACCTTTAGAAGCACACACAGTTACTTAATAAAATGAATGGTAGTGTTGATACAAAGCTCAACATTGCTCTTCACTTTAATCCACTTAACAAAACTTACACAAACACACATAAAAATTTAGATCAAATATACAAATGATAATTTTTGCAGCATAAGCTTCACTTCAACTACAACTAAGAATATCTTGTGCACATTTAAAGCAAGCTCTAGGAGCTATAGAGAGGGTGGAAAAGAAAGAAAATTTAAAGCAAAACTATTCTAAAACAACTAAAAAAAAAAAAACTAATCAAAATAGCCTAAAAATAAGCCCTCATCTATTGCCCAGAAGTAAAAAATAGCTGCTGCCAAATACAATTACCACTAAAATAGCAATTTGCATATAAGCACTCAAGAATTCTGAAAACATTTTTCACATTACAACTTTGATGAATCCTCTAATGAACTTAAAGCCTTGAAGCACCATGAGATTGTTGAATCTTCAAACATATTTGAAGTTTGAGATCTTCCCTTGAAAACCCTGATTCCAAACCTGGTTAAACCAGCAAAAAGAGGTGGAAAAAAGCAAAAATTCAGCCATGAGCATAGCTACAACAAATCTTAGGAAGTGGAGACCAAACCCTAGGATTTCACTTCCATCTTAGCATATGAAAAACTAAGTTTAAGGGGCTGAAAGAAACTCAAGGGAAGTAAACCTTGGGGTATCAAGTGAATCAACACATCAACATCAAAGAGTCAAAATTCCTAGACAGTTGGAAAACAATCTTCACATCAGTAGCACCCTGTTGATGCGTGTTTTATGACACAACAAACATTCTAGAATAAAGTGTCAAAGACGCTCTATCCCCTCTTGAAAAACTACCTCGTATGCTAAGACTACAAGAAAGATCACATGGTAATTCCAATGTTTCAGTTAGGTGTGGATGAGCTCTGTGGTTTGATGTGATTTGCTGGTTATGACAAGGGGACTTACGCTAGGCTTGTTCAATTCACAATGAAGGTCTAGACAATGAAGCTCTATTGCTTGGGTCATGGATCAAACAAACTAAAAAAGGAGACAAGGGTTTAGAAGTTCTAATCTACTCCTAAGAATTCAAGAGACGGTATTGACTTGGTGGAACCAATAACCACGCTTTGCTTTGCCACGCTCAACGACAACTACACAAAGGGGGTGAAATCTTCAAGGGAATGTGCTTATGATTTTCAAGTCGTGAATAACTACCATCAAATCGAACAATAATTATCCAGACAGAAGTTAAGCATCCACAAAATAAGCTCAGGCTAACTTTACGCATTGAATGAAAATCATCCATTCAAAGAAAGTATGAGCAAAAGTTTCACCACAAATCAATACTTATCAAATCTTGCATTCATCTAACATACATGAAAAGAAATCTAAACTATGATGAGGGATAAGAACCATGACAACTCCAAAATAAGAGAAGCAATCACCATCAGAACAATGCATGCATTACTTATTACTTTGGCAATCTTACAACAGTTGCTTATCTCAACATGTTTTGCAACATGCTCCCATGCTTTACAAATGAGGGGGTGAGCTCAATTTATAGGCTCCCCAATTACAATTCAATGGCCAAGATTAATTTGGAATCAACGGCCAAGATTACAAATAAAACCCTAATTAGGGTTTGCTACCCCTCGACCAATGAGAAAATTACACTTGAGGACACTTGTCCTTTTTGCTAAATATGAACCAACAGATAAAATAGAAAGTTGTTGCATGTTGATTTGGAACAATTTGATTGGTTGGAAGATGACGAGGCGCCACCTCAACGTGCTGGATGTCTTCTTTGATCACTTTGGTCATTTTCTTAGAATATTTTTTCCTGCCAATGATTATGTCCTTTGCACTTCGATCTTGGATGACTTTGGCTTCTTCTTCTCACCTCGCCTCGGAGCACTTGTTTAGACTTGAAGCCCTTAAATCTTTCTTTCCGGATTGCTTTGGAATTCCTTCACGTGCCTTGAATTTGGAGGGGAATTCCCTTGTGCCTTTGCCGCAATGAAGGAAAATTGGAACTTTTTCTGTAGAGAATTTCCCATACTTAGCCAAATTTTGGCTACTTTGTAATACCTTCAAGATTTTGGCCATTTTTGTGCTCAAATAAACTTCGCCGGTAGATTTGTCTTCAATTTTGAATTTGGCTTGCGTAGGTTGGATGTACTTGACGGTGTGCTTGCCATTGTCTTCATGATGCCAAATTCTTGGCGGACTTCCTGTTAGTCTTGCAATGTGCAAGAGTGGACTTCCAAGTTTTCTTTCATCTCCCTTCCGGTAGGACTTTACACTTTCTTTGCCATTTTCCTCGCCTTGTGTAGTCATCCACCTGCAACAAAACAAAACAAATTTATTTTAGATTTTCTCTCTCCTAAGCTTTGAATTTTTTTTATAAATTTCATTTTCAAGCTTTTAATTTTCTTTCCGTCCAATTTCATTTGGCCATGATTTTCTTGCCGTCCATTTTGTTTGGCCATGATTTTCAATCGTCCAAAATTATTTGGCCATTACCCTCTTTCGTTGGCCATATTTATTTGGCCATTACCTTCCTTCATCCAAAATTATTTGGCCATAAATTCTTTCGTCCAATTTTATTTGGCCATAATTTTTAGTCATTGGCTAAATTTTCTCTAGACATTTTGATGCTTGGACTTAGGCGAATTTCCAAAATGCCAAACATATATTTTTTATATTTGCCAATGTTCATACTTAGGCAAAATTTCCAGTTTTCTATCTTCTCTTTGATGTGGCGGACTTCATTCATGAATAAGCCATCTCTAAATGCCTATGGCGGACTTTGCTTATATTTAGGCCATCAAGCCTTAAGCTAGGTGGACTTAGCTTAATCTCAAAGCTACTTTCTTAGAGCGGACTTCTCTTTAACTCATGCCATTGACTTCTTAAGTGGTTGGGTGGACTTTATCTCATGTTAGGCCAAAGGGCGGACTTGCTATTCATTCTTGCCATTTGACCTTTGGATAGGGGCGGACTTCAGCTCTCTTCAAGCCATTTTAAAGGCGGACTTGCTACATCTCCCAGCCACTTCTCTCTTTGCTAAGGCAGACTTGGCTCTATGGCTAGCCATTGGAAGGCGGACTTCAGCCTTTCTCTTGCCATTCTCCATTTGACTTGGGCGGACTTTAACTCCATGTGTTGCCATTTAACATTCTTCAAGGGCGGACTTGGCATATTTCTTTGCCACTTCACATGGGCGGATTTTACTAAGTGTTTAGCTATCTTCCTTGGAGCAGACTTTGTCAAATTTCATGTCACTTCCTAGGGCGGACTTTACCAATTGTCTAGCCACTTCTTAATCTTGCTGGGCGGACTTTATCAGATTGGTTGCCATCTAACACATGGACATGGGCGGACTTTGTCTTATGGCTAACCATTTGCTCTTTAAGGCTAGGCGGACTTCATCATTTGTCTAGCCATCTAGTGCTTTGTCCAAGGGCGGACTTTCTCCTTTTGCTTGCCACTTAACCTTTGACCAAGGCGGACTTTCTTTATGGCCTTGCCATTTAACCTTAGGCTGAGGGCGGACTTCATTGATTTTCATGCCATTGCATTGCTTGGTCAAGGGCGGACTTGCCATCATGTTGAGCCATTATCTTCATGTTGCTGGGCGGAGTTCATCATTTGTCTGGCCATTTAACATTTGTCCAAAGGCAGACTTAGGAAGTATTGAAGCCATTAGAGGGCGGACTTCATAGTATGGCCTGCCATTGACACTTCTTTCTTGGGCGGACTTGGCATTCATTCTTGCCATTACCATTGTCTGGCTGAAGGTTTCTGACATTACTTTCCCCTTCTCCATGCTGAGCAAACTCCATACTTAGGCGAATTTCTCACAGACTTCAGTCTTCTCCATGAATTCTCAATCATTACCTCGCCATGAATGTTCAGATTCCCAGATTCTTTCCATGGATTTCTCAGATTTTTTATGAATTTCTCAGATTTCTTGACTGGTTTTTCAAATTTTCCACCATTTTTCTGTGATTTTCCAGATTTCTCATCACTTTCAAGCAAATTTTCCAGATTTTTAAACTTTTTCTGTGACTTTCCAGAATTTTACCATGATTTCAAAAAAATTTCGAATCGATTTTCTGAGAGTTTCGTTGATCTTTTCGAACTTCTGAGTGGATTTTTGAAACTCGAGCCATTTTCAAATATAGAAACTTTCTAAAAATGGAAATTTTCCAAAAATAGCAACTTTCCAAAAATAGACCCTAAAAAATAGGGATCCCAGAATTGCCCAAAAGTGCCAAAAAAGTAGGTCCTAAAAAATAGGGGGCCGGGGTGAAAACCCTAAAAACTGGGAGGTGTCGGAATTGACCAAAATGACAGTCAATATTCATCTCCCAGGCCTTCTAAGCGCGATGGCGACGTTTATACAGTGATCCAGGCTAAAACCCACTTGCTTGACTCGGGTGACCATTCAAAACTCAAACTCCTCATTGTAAAAAGACTGGTGATAAGCGGTTGCGACGCCAAAGCAAAAACCAAAAGCAAAAATAAACGAAGGGTCCGCATTTGCAATGGGGCGATGTGTGAAAAGGTCACAACACACCCTAGGCCCTAAAACTTCCCAAATATCACAAAATATGAACTAATCATGCCCGTCAAACTGCGGGAAAACACTACACAATAATGATGACCACTTTCTGGACTCTTGTACCTTTGAAATGTCTTATGATTATAGTTGACGGGAAACTCCATTTTGGGAACATAGACAACGTACCAGTCCCTGTACCCAAAATTTCTAGTGAATCATTTACATATAAAATAGTCGTCTCCTTATTCATTTAACTCGCGTACCCTAATTTGATTGGCGTCCCCATCCCCGTACCAATACCAGTACCCTGCGTCTCCCAGCAACTATGTAATAAATATGATGATGCTGAAATCCTACTTACAGACTTGCAAAAGACTAAAAGGGATGAATTTCTGCTACAAACATGCACTGGCAAATAGCTTGCATCTAAAGCTAAGTTACCGGAATCACTCCTATGCCCTACTGATTCCGGGTACTGGTATGTATCCAAATTGGATACATGTAAAAACCTTGTGGAATTGACCAAGGTACTGCATTTTTTACTCCTGAAACGTATTTTAAAAAATAGACGAATCTCAACGTTTTTCCGGTCGACGTGGCATGTTTTGTAAAGTCCCCTTCTCAAGCGTGATGAACTTAGTTGACTATTGGCCTATTCTGGAGACCCGTAGGCTACTCGGAGGTTGAAATTAGGGTTTCCTGTTTTAGAGGTTGTTGTTGCTCGAAATTTGGTGATTGAATTGCGGATTCTTTCTAGGTTTTCAGAGAGCTTCGTAGTGGTGTGATTTGCTTTGCGTTCCGAGCACTTTTTGGAATTTACTTATTTTAGTAAATTCTATTTCTGGCAGTGGTTCTGTTGACTTCGGCACAGTTGGTTCTCTTCTTCAGCTGGTTCAGTTGGTTTCTTCACTTTTGGCCTTGGGATGCTTCCTGGAGAGATAAGTTCAATTTATTTAAATAATGTTATATTACCCCCTTTGGCCTAGTCTTATAACTTAATGTTGTTTTAAAAAGTGGTCTTCAAGGGTGGGCGCCTCATTGAGGTAATTTTATATTTTATTAAGGTCAAATTGAAGCTTGAAGTGGGACGCCTATTTTATGAAGAGGAGAATTAAAATAAAAGTAAAAAATGAAGCCTTGAAAATGGGACGTCATCTCTTGGAGGGAAAAGGTTTATTTCAAATTTGAAAATTAGGGCTTCTCTTCTAGAAGCTTCTGGAGATTCCTTGATGTGCCTTTATAAGGAGACCTCTTCTCTTCATTTCATCATCTTATGACTTCATTAATGTTATGCTGCCGGAATGGTACTGGGATTGCTTCGAGGAATGTATGCCTCCTAGCCTTGGCATTGCTTCTTGCTTGAAAGATAGCAACTAGTGGTGAGTTAGTTATAGTTGAGTGATTTTGTAGTGAGAATTTGCATTGTAGTAGTTGTGTGGCTTTGTATTTCAGTTTCATGCTTATTAGTGAAGTTCTGGAGCTATCTCTTCATTGTAGCTGCTGTTGTTTTTACTCATAAGTCAAAAAATACAAAAAGAATCATTTTGGGTATTGCATATATCTCTGTCTATGAGGGGCGACCCTTTCTACTAATTTACAGATTTTTTGAGTAAGTCTTTGAATTTATCAAGGCAAATCGCCCTTCCTTGAGGGCCGTACCATTTGGGACTACCTTGAAATTCGTGCATAAAATATTTGATGTCTTTTGACCAGTTTTTATGATTCAATCATGGGCGCCATCATCCTAGGATCAATATGCACTTTGTCTCAGGTGTTTTGAGTGAGTTTGGAGTAAGTTGTAAGCAAAATAGTGAGTTCTAGGGCTGCTGTTTATGCAATTGCAGTGCAGGTCTGTCAAAAATCAGATTGTCAAGTTGGTCACTAAAGTGGAGATTTCTGGCCTAAGCTTCCTTATCAAGTAAAGGAGATTCTATATATTGTTGCAGCACTATCTAACTCTTAATCTCATGTTCGTGGCAAGCAATTCTCTATCATGTTGTAAGCTGAACAGTAGTACTGTCAGCATTCTCACTTATTTCCTTGCTTGTAATACCCACTGAATAAGTGGAAGAGGCTGGCTTGCCGCCTATTTTATATTTTGTACTTGCATTGTTGTACTTAGTACCTCCGCCATATGGTAGCTCCATTCCCGCCTTGGGTTGGAAGCACATGCTTGGCGTCGAGCTTTACTTTCAGCATTTGTAGTTGGTAGGGATCCTCTGACCACATGCTCGTCGTCATCCGACACATTCTTGGTTAGAGTTCATGTTTCAGCATTGCATTAAGACCCTCTGACCATATGCTCGTCGTCATCCGGCGCATTCTTGGTTAGAGTTCTTTATTAGCATTGCTTTGAGATCCTCTGACCACATGCTCACACCTTGCCCAACTCGGGATCCTGGTGTGCATTCTTGGTTAGAGTTGAATTCCGCATCGTTTTGGTTTAAGTGCTAACCCTAACGGATGTGTGTTGCATTGCTCATTGTAATTGAAAAATTGAAAAAATTGGCTCGGTATATTTCATGTTTGACTAATTCCAAAAGTCTCAACGAAGATTTCAAAGTTTTTTTCAACTTTTTACGTACATCATTTAATGTCAATGATGATGATGATCTTAATCAACCTAATGACCCATATGATGCCTATTGTTAACTATATTATTTTGTTTTAAATGTTGAACCAATGAACAATGAATTCAATATAATTGTATACCTACCGTAACATTCAAGTTTTCAAAAATTGATATCAAATTAATTTAGTATAATTGTATTTCAGATTTGTTATATTTATGGTAGTTCTATGTTTTGTTTAGCATATGCATGATATGTGAAATTCTAAATTTAATTCTTGTTTTTACCTTTTAGGATGCAAATATGTCTATATCTATGATTTTTATATGTTTTATGTACGGATGTACCCACCCTCCCAAAAAAAAATTGCCGTACCGGCGTATTGTACCCGTACCCATACCCGGTTCAGCAACTTAGATCTAAAAGGAATTTTTTTGAAGTTTTAGTGCTTTAAATTCTGATTTTGTTTTCCTAGGCAACTACACATAGTTGTGGCATCAATTTGAACCCAATTGATCAGCTTTCTTCAATATGGTGCCACATTTTTATGAATTTGTGGCCAACTTGCTTGATAGGTGTGCCTTAGGAGTGAAATTGACACAATTTTTTGGTCTTAGGCAGAAATTTAAAGTGACTTCCATCTTCTGAATGCAAGGTGGAACTTTAACATGTCCTTGCCTAGTGGAAATTTCAAGTGACTTAAACCAGACCAAATTCTGAAATGGTTTTTCCATGGCAGAAATCTCCACTAACTTTGCCAAGTGGAGTTTCACAATGGCTCAGCCAAGCTTGACCTCCATGCCTCACTCCTCTTCACCATGCTTCTCACTAGTGAAAATTTAAAAATGATTAATACAGCCCAAGCACATGCTTCATTTACATTTGCCACTTTGAACACATCTCTTACCCTCTTTAGCTATGTTTTATAAGATTTAGGCAGAATTATTACTTGGTTAAGCCACTTCAAAATGCCTGGTGGAAACATTGATTGGTTAAATCCTGTTTAAAATGCAACAAGCCGAGAAACTTGTAGACTATACCACCTTTTTATAGCTTTGGAAAGGAGTTATGTTCACTCGTTTATCTTTTGGGTGGAATTTTTATATGCTTTTGCCACCTTTTTTCATCACCGAGTGGAATTCACATTCACTAATGCCACTTTGCCAAAAGGATTTTTCACCCCATGTTGCTAGTTTTCCATGACTTAAGTGGAATTTCATGTTATGTTTGCCACTTTTCCATTTGGGCAGACCTCAGATTTACTCTTGCCAAACTTAGAATGAAGTGAAAGAAAATATGTAATTCAGCCCACTTTCCAACTCTTCTTCATCACCAAGTCACTTATATCTTATTCAAATCTTTCCCTTGTTTGACAAAGAACGGCTGAAACCTTTATCATCCTATGACAGTTGTTAGTTTTAAGAGTAAAATTTTAATACGAATGACCTTGCAAGCTGACTGAGAAAACCACAAGTCAAATTTGGTTCAAGCACAACAATAATGGATAAAAAATAAGTATGAAAAATTGAATTTCGTAAGGTTGCAACAATAAGCATTGACCCAAGCATCTCAAAACCATAGTTGTTAGAAAGATCTGAATATTCCTAGCTTTGAAGAATTGAAAACACTTGACATATGTGTCGGTATTGTTAGTTTTAGGATCAGAAATTAAATAAGCAGATTTAAAACAATTTCACACAATTTCACACAATTTCACACAGCATATACCCTGGAAAAACCCTCCAACTTGAGGGAGAAAAACCCAGCAACAATATATCTCTTATATATTGAATAATAATCAATGAGACTCTTTACAATGTGGCCAATTACAAGGCCAAATAACAGCACCAACTTGATGCGACCTCTTGATGACAATATCACTCTTCTTGAAGACAATATATTGGCCTCCTTTATAGACTTCGATCTGCTCTAGAGTAACTCGCACTTGAATAATCACGAACTATGAAAATGGATGAATATGAATCAATCAAATGAACAATAGCCATCTCTATTATATACATGAAGAGGAGAAGATCATGACCTTTCAAAGAGTGATGTCGGCCTCAAACTTGAAGCGAAGTGTCTCGTGAAGGGTGGCGAACATTAAGAGGTCGGCCTCATACAAACTCGAATTAACAAACAATAAATAAATAAATACAATTTATTATCCATGTGACGTGTCTCTTCACCATCAGATGTCTCCAATAAAATAAATAGCCGATAAGGCTATATTTAATTTTATTGCTTGAAGTCGTGGTTGGAAGTGAGGCCCAACGCTGCTAACATCAACACTCCCTCTCAACTAGGGAGGAATACTTCCAGCTATCCAATGTCATGGAGTCTCTCAACCTGAAACCCACAATGGCTACACCCATATGTGGAAAGAGCTCATCACAGAGTCACTCAACGTGATATTGTCCATCATGGCTACTCCCATGTAGGGAAAGGAACATGTGCACAAGTGCCCATCACGGAGTCACTCAACGTGATGTCATCTCATCATGACGTCCACCATGGCTACTCCCAGAGGGTGGATAAACACAAGTACAAGGAAATCATCACGGAGTCTCTCAACGTGATGTTGCCATGGAGTCACTCAACATGGCATCCACCTTGGCTACTCCCAAAGGGTGGAACAAGGGCTTTCACCTCAAATTTCTCTCACAGAGAAAGATGCATTAAACAAGGGCTTACACCTCAAATTTCTCTCACAGAGAAAGATGCATTAAACAAGGGCTTACACCTCAAATTTCTCTCACAGAGAAAGATACATTAAAGCAAATCACAGAAGATCATTGATGCTAAGTCTCCCTCTCAGCTAGGGCTTCATTCTCCACAATTCCAAGCTTGTCTCGAAAGTGCACAAACTTTACTTTGGAGAGAGACTTGGTGAGAATATCAGTAGTCTGCTCATCAGTGCTAATGTATCTCAACTGGATAGCTTTCCTCAATACCATATCTTTGATGTAGTGGTATTTGATCTCAACATGTTTTGTTTTGTCATGAAACACTGGATTGATAGAAAGCTTCACACAGCTTTGATTATTACAATGAATGACAGTCGGCTCCAATGATTGTCCAAACAATCCTGCAAGGAGCTTCCGAAGCCATACTGCTTCTCAAGCTACCACACAAGCTGCAATATACTTGGCCTCTGCGGTGCTTAGTGCCACTGAAGACTGCTTCCTGCTACACCAAGAGATCATCGCAGATCCCAAACTAAAGCAACATCCAGAGGTGCTCTTTGGATCAGCTACATACCCTACCCAATCAGAATTAGAAAATCCTTGCAGCTTTAGGTCCACACTGGAAGAATATCTCAAGCCATACCCAACTGTGCCACACAAGTATCTCAGGATATGCTTTGCTGCAACTAGATGTATTTGCCTTGGTTCACACATGAACTGACTAAGTGCACTCACTACATAGCAAATATCTGGTCTAGTATTGACTAGATACATCAACGATCCAATCAACTGCTTGTACATAGTAGGATCCACCAGATCGGAACTAGCTGCAAACTCTTTTAACTTCTGAAAATTGGTTTCCTTAGGTGTAGACATGGATTTGCAATCCATCATACCAAATCTCTTCAAGATGTCTATTGTATACTTCCCTTGACTCAGAATGATCTCGTTAGGCCTCTGCCATACTTCTAAACCAAGGAAGTAATGCATGTATCTAAGATCCTTCATCTCAAATTCAGAAGCTAACTCCTTGCATTTGATAATGAGGTGTTCTTCTCCTGTAAGAAATAGATCATCAACATAGAGAACTAAGATCAATGCCTCACAATTAATTACCTTGAAGTACAGGTTTGAATCAACATCATTCTTGGAGAAGCCCAAGCTCAACAGGTATCGATCAATCCTCTCATACCAAGCACGAGAACCCTGCTTAAGGCCATACAAAACCTTCTTCAATCTACATACATGAGACTCCTTCCCATGAACTTCAAAGCCATCAAGTTGCTCAATGTATACCTCTTCTTCAATTACACCATTAAGAAATGTTGTCTTCATGTCCATCTGGTGTAACTTCCATCCTCTAGCTGTTGCAATAGCTATGATAGTTCTAATGGATGTATAATGAGCAACTAGAGCAAATGTTTCTTCATAATCTATTCCCTCTTTCTGAGAGAATCCTCTAGCCACAAACCTAGCCTTGTACTTCTCAATGCTTCCATCAGCTGCATGCTTGATCTTGAAAAGCCACTTAGAAGATACAACAGACTTCCCTTCTGGTCTAGGTACTATATCCCAAACATTGTTCTTGAGGATAGATTGATATTCTTCAGCCATAGCATCTCTCCATACTTGCTGACTTGAAGCTTCTTCAACACTGGAAGGCTCAGATTCAATCATTTGACTCATTAATCCAACATAGCTTGAAAACTTCTCTGGTCTTTTGCTTTCTCAAAATGTTCCTCTAGGGGCTGCAAACTTTTCTACCTCCTGCACTGTTTGCCTAGCCCATAGAGGTCTCTTTTGACCAATAACAATGTCTTTAGGCCCATTAGTAGGTTCCAAAGGCTCAACTGGATCACCATCTTCTTCTGGTTCAAGAGACTCCCTCTGAATCTCAAGAGTATAGTCAACTTCCATGTCCTGAAGAGTCTCTTGATTTTCATTATCTATCTCCATGAAAGAGCCTTTAGATCTCTTGAATGCAACATCCTCTTCAAATCTAACATCCCTGCTAATCTCTATCATTTTCTAACCTGGAATGTAAATCCTGTAGGCTTTAGAAGACTCACTGTAGCCCACAAATATTCCTTTCTTGCTAGAAGGTTCCAACTTTGTCCTTTTGTCTTTAGGCACATGAACATAGACAGGACAACCGAAGATTCTCAAGTGACTGACTTCAGGCTTCACAACTGTGAAAGCTTCTTCAGGAGTCATGTTCTCCAAAATACAATGAGGGCTCCGATTCTGAACATACATAGCTGTCCTAAAAGCTTTGGCCCAAAGGAAGGTTTGCAAGTCTTGATCATGGATCATGGCCTTGGCTGCTTCTACAATGGATTTATTCTTCCTTTCTGGAACACCGTTTTGCTGTGGATTGTAAGGGACACAAAACTCCCTCTTAATTCCTGCCTCAATACAAAAGTTACGGAAGCTTCCAGAGATGTATTCTCCTCCGTTGTCAAATCTCGGAATTTTGATCCTCTTCCCAGACAAGTTCTCTACTAGAGCCTTAAATTCCTTGAATTTCTCAAGTACCTCCTCAGATTCTTTAGTCTTTAAGAAATAAATCCAAGTCTTTCTAGAGTAGTCATCAATGAAAATTATATAATACAAGAAACCACTCAAAGAAGCAACAGACATTGGACCACACAAATCAGAATGAATAAGATCTAGAATACATTTAGATCTACTTTCACTACTATGAAAAGGACCTTTAGTATTCATTGTACCCAAAACCAAAATTTTTGCTTCACTAAGGCATTTTGCTTAATTGAGTCTTAATCTTGTTAAAGTGATGTCAGAAAGTCGTTTTTGGGGTTTTTAAATATGGAGTTGGTGTCAGTGTCGTGTCAGTCGGTTACTGAAGAGATTTAAGGAAAATGAAAATCTGAACGGAAATCACCAAAATTTTCTCTCTGGAGAGGGGAGCACATTCTCAAATGGGCGCCCTATCTTTTAGGGGCCCAGATCCTGTTTTTAGGGTTTGTCACCTCCAGCAGACATTTGTCCGGCATCACGTCAGCTTCGCAGTGAGCTATCAAGCCTGTCAAACGGACTTGTTTCGAGCAAGTTACGGAAGATACAGCACAAAACAGGCGAAGGCGAGAATTGGCTAACAACTGGAGAAAAGCGCAGCTTTTCAAAAAGGCACCATCTTTTTGGGGTGCCAAACGTAGATTTTTGGCTAAATGCCACCCAAGATGTTTGTTTCATTTTTGTTCGAGCTTCGCGATGCATCCGTTAGTGGGTGAATCGAGTTCTGAACTGAGGTCGAACGTAGGTCAAATCTTAGTCGAATATCAAGGAAATAAGCAAAAGAGCACATTTTGAGAAAGGCGCCTAAGCTTTTCAGGCCTTTAATGCTTTCTTTCTGATGATTTCAGATGATCAATGTGTCCGTGTTACGTTCAGCTTTCCGTTGCCTGTCTCCGTCGAGCAGAGAATGACTCAGCAGCTTGCAGTCGAGGTTTTTGTATTATTTTTGTCGTTTCCAGAAATGGCTAAGTCTGGAATGAAAAGAGACTTGCAAAAAGGCGCCCTAGTTTTTCACCCCTGGATGATGTTTTCTGGGGAAATGTACCTTTGCAGCTGTCGTGCGAGAATGAGGTTAGCCGCGATGAACACGAGATCGATCCCAGAAAGTTGATAAATCGGAAGTTATGAAGGATTTATTTTCCCTTCGTTAATCGAAGTTGAAATTTGACTAAGTGGAGAAAAGCGCAGCTTTTGAAAAAGGCGCTTAGATTTTTGAGCCTTGATGTCAGTTTTATGACGTGCAGTCTCAAGATATCTTTTGATTAGTTTTTACTCAGCTCTGCGATGCACCTGTCAGCCAGTCAATCGGAGAAGTCAGTCAACCAGTGTCAGAGGATGAACAGAGGTCCCGGCCGAGGTTTTAGCTTAAATTTTCATAAAATTTGGCTAAGTCTGGAATTCGCTTGAGAGTTCAAAATTGGATTTTCGAAAGTGAGTTGAATGGACGCCTTAACTGGAGTTTTAACTGCAGTTAGTCTAAACGTTTTCTGGGTTGTCATCTTCAGTTCATATATTGGCATGTTGAGTGATCTTTCAGTTCGCATGTCGAGTTAACTAGTTTGCATGTTCAGTTAACTGCTTTGCATGTTAAGTTAACTTGATTGCATGTCCACTTAACTGAAGATTATCAGTGAATGTCAACTGGAGTTCACATGCATGGCGAATTTGGTCAAAATTGTGAAGTTTGTGTGAAGATGGCGCTTCATTGAGTGTCAACTGAAGTTCTAAAAGGGACGGCATAAATGATGAAGCATAAATTTGTGAAGTATGGCGCATGAGGTTGTTTTCTTTAGTTCTCAAAAGGGGCGCCATATTTAGATATTTTAATGATGAAGCATAATATGTGAAGCTACGCCCTTTACAAAGAATGACAACTTAAGTTCCAAAAGGGTTGTTATTTTTAGAATTGAATTGAAGCATAAGTATGAAGTTGGCGCATTCACTTCTTGAATGTCAACTGAAGTCTTGAAAGGGTTGCTATTTTTAGATTTAAAGCATGAAATTGGCGAATTCTTTTCAACAAAGATTGTCAACTGAAGTTCTCAAAAGGGACGCTTTAGTTCTAAATTGTGAATTTAAAGCAAGTGTGAAGATGGCGAATTCAACAAGAATTGTCAACTAAAGTCAAATTCGCATGAATTTGTTAACTGAAGATTGAAAAGGGAAAACCCTAAAGCATGACGCCTTATTTAGCTTATCTTTGTTTCAGTTAACTAAGTTGGGGTCCAATCACAAGCCAAGCGCACTTTTCATGGATTTGGTGCTTTATGTGAATTTCAATGATGAAAGCATATATATTTCAGCAATGGCGTCCATTATTTCATCATCTTTAGCTTCGAAGTTCTTATTCTTCTTGAGCGACCAGCAAGCTAAAGGTGCTACAGGTGTCCGAATTCAGCGTTCTTCATAGCAACGAGTTCAGATTGTTCAGAGGAAGGTGATTCTAGACTTTATTTTCACTTTGCATGCAGGTTTCATCAAGTTCCAGAGAAGAGGTTGGCGGATTTTTCAGAAGCAGACAAGCAAAACTTTCTATCTTCTGTCTTATTTCTTCTATTTCTCACCTTAGGTACTTTCTTCGCGTGTCAATGAAATTCAACATATTTTCAGAATTTGATCATCTGGGTTCGCACATTTCAGCATTTGCAGCAAAACCCATGTCTTAGATTTTTTCGAGAAAATTGCCCCGCAGCCTTCATTCTGAAGCTCTGTGCTTTTTTCCGAAGATTTCTTTGCATGTGGGCTAAAATCACATCTTTTTGAAAATCGCATCATCTGGGTTTGTTCAGAATTCTGTTGTGCACAAAACCCATGGTCCAGATTTTCTCAAGAAAAATTGCCCCAAGAAGCTCTAAAACCCTTGCAGTTCTCGACTGAAGAATCTTTGTATGTCAAGCTAAATGGCGTTTTTTCACAATTCTGATGTTGTGGGTTGTCTTAGAATCATTTTCTGGACAGAACCCATGTCTCAGAATTTTCGATGAAAATTATCCTCCGACAGGTTATTTTTAGCCTTGTCCAGAGCTTTTTCAGCGTCTTCAGAAAGTTGTCAGAATATAGCCGTGTTCACAATCAACGGGCAAGTTTTTCAGAAGGCAGTTCAACTAGACTGAATTCGAGACCAAATCGGTCTTAATTTAGGTTTTCATCAGAGCAACTAACAAAGAAGCGTTAAGTTGCAAAAGGAACAGAGATTACTCCATTTACGGAGCCGCCAAAGTCACTCAAATCCCATGCCATTGTCTTCGTGAAGATGGTACCTACGCTGATCTCGAGGCTGTGCAAACTAAGTTCCAGAAGCAAGTTCGTGATATCTTGATGGAGATTTTGGATCATATTTCAGTAATTTCAGCCAGTCTTGGAAAGGCGACTGAAGATTGTGACGATGGCGTGCACACAATTACAGAAAGTGACAGAGAATTGAAGAAGCAGATTATTATTTTTGGACAGCGTCAAAGTGCCAGATGACAGAGAGATCGATGAGTTCTTGGTTGAAGTGTTAGACCGAGTTGACATGGAGTGATCTGCCAGTTGGAACCTGCAGTTAATTTCGAGGTTTGAGTCATAAGCAGCAGTTAACTCGACTTTCAGTCTTGAGTTCACTTGCTGATTTAACACATGCTTATCTCATCCTTGGAATTATCAACCAGGAGTTAGGGTTAGGGTTTCGATTAAGCGAAGGTAGTGTCGATTAACTTTGCTTTAAATAAGGGCGTGCATGCTTGCATTGTCCAATGGGTTATTTGTACCAATTAACTGATGGTAGCTTTCCAGTTAACTGTATAGTTTACTTCATTAGGGTTTAATAATTAATCTTGCATGCATTTGCGAGACTGTAGTTAACACAAGGTGATTTTAGGGTTCCCTACACCTTGATGTATATAAATAAGAGCTTTTGCTCATTTGTAATTAACTTTTGCTTTGAGAGAGAAATATATGCTGCGCTACCTTGCCCTCAATATTGCTCTTAATATTGCTCTTTTGGTATTTGTTCATGTGTCTTTGCTATTACGATTAATTGTTATGCCACATAGGGTTTCATGCAATTGTAATGGTAGATTCTTTATGTCTTGTGAATCTTTTATCATTTCAATCAAGTGTTATGCCACATAGGGTTTCGTGAGATTGTGATGATAAAATCGTTTTGTGAAGTCTTTACTACTTTCAATCAAGTGTTATGCCACATAGGGTTCCATAAGATTGGCGTGGTAAATTCCTCCCATAGTTAGATCTGTTTGAACATATTTATCATTGAGGTCAATTGTTATGCCACATAGGGTTTCAAGAGATTGAGATGATAAATCTGTTTTGTGTAATTTACCATTGTGATCAATCGTTATGCCACATAGGGTTTCGAGAAATTACGGTGATAAATCTGTTTCGTGAATCTTTATCATTATAATCAAGGGTTATGCCACATAGGGTTTCGTGAGATTGTAATGATAAAGGCTGTTTTGTGAAGTTTTTTACTATTTTGATCAAGTGTTATGCCACACAGGGTTTCATAAGATCATCTTGGTGAATTCTTAAATCTGTTTTGTGCCCAATAAGCTTGTTTAGATTGAGATGATAGTTGCGCCACCTTGCCTTCAAGTAGAGAGTCTAAACTCGTTTATCGTCCGATAGTCAATCCCTGCTCCATTTCCTCATGCTCTGTTTTCTTGAGGCTGGATAGATTTAAAGTAGATAAGCTTAGTTGTAGTTAATGATCTGAAACCAGAAAATCCTTAGCTGCTAGCGTTCTTGGTTTTCTTAACCTTGTGCCTCTTCGGTGAGAACAAAAAGATAGGACTTAGATTACTTTTCTTTTCCATGCATTCCAGCAGCGAGGGAGCTTCCTCCTAATTTGAAGAGCACTCATTCACGTAGTGTACATAGCATCCGTACAAACCTGCACTCGAGGAGGTGTTGATTTACGCCAACATATTCTTACCCAATGCACATCCTCGGCAAGTGCCTTCATGTTCTTGGCTAAGTTTAGGAATGCCAATGACCATCTTCTCCATGGTTGGAAGTGCTTTGAAATGAAGGTGAGCAAGTCTTTTGTGCCAAAGTTCACTTGAACTGGTGGAATCATGCAACAATGGCCTGCATAGGATGAATGGAAAGTCTATAGAGACTCTCTTGCCGAACACCAATCACTTGGGTTGTCTTGATGCTAGAGTTCTTGGCCAAGCAAGAAATTTTCCCTTTTGAGAATGCAACTTGATATCCCTTCTCCAAAGCTTGTTGGTGTTTAAATTAGCACCTGCAGGTGTTGATTGTAAGCGTTGACTATTTCAAATGTTTTGCAACACTTCTTACGTTATTTAAAGAGAGTCCCTCTTTGCTGAAAGCAATGCGTAAGGAGAATGGTAAACTAAGGCTCCTATCTTTTTGTACTTCAGTAGGACACAAGGGTGCACAAACACAATGTCGTAGCTAAGCTTTTCTCTGGTTTCTGCAGATCTTAACTATGACTATTCTAGCTTTTAATCTATCCAATACCTTCAAGGTAAACAGAGCATGAGGGTAAAGGAGCGGGAATGAAGGGTTGATCACTGAATTCGCCGTCTCTTGAGAATATGACCGAGGGCTCTGAACTCTCGGGTATACACCGGGGATAAGGTTGGTACAAGCAAACACTCTTTACGGTAAACTAGATCTGAGACCTGCCAAGGAGGAGGAACCCCTATCCGAGGTATGGGCTAGGAAATGGTTTACAAGAAACAACAAATAAACGATGTCTT
Organism: Sequoia sempervirens; assembly: GCA_007258455.2. Classification (NCBI taxonomy): domain Eukaryota; kingdom Viridiplantae; phylum Streptophyta; class Pinopsida; order Cupressales; family Cupressaceae; genus Sequoia; species Sequoia sempervirens. The sequence continues at coordinate 67,723 of VDFB02098950.1, forward strand.
GGCCAACAAGCTTGCTAAGGAGGAGGAACCCCTATCCGAAGTATAGATTGAAGGACAATACATTAAACAACAACAAACGATAACTGTCAATGACAAATATCCAAGGAGGAGGAACCCCTATCCGAGGAGGGAAATGAAACAACAAGCTATTAGATACAAGACGTGGAAATAACTCAAATAGGTAGATCAAAATGCAAGCGCCTTCTGATATTCTTCTTCAAGCTTCATCAACGAATTACAAAGGTTGGGATAGCAAAGGCACGAAATCATGCACAATTACAATCGACCAACGAACTCTCATCCAAGAGTGAACAAATATCCGCTTTCAAAGCTTGTTGGCAACAATGGCGCAGCAATTTTGCATAGCAAGTAAAAGTTCAACAACAATGAGCCCAAGGCTCTTATTTATAGAACTCAAAGGAGTGGGCAACCCCAAAATCTCCTTGAGTGAACAATGAGTTCTTGCCAATCAATTAGCAAGATTTATTCCTAAAAAGGGGGAACAAGCAGTTAACTGGAAAACTACTTCAGTTAACTGAAAGTAAACAAAGAGTCAACTGGAAACTACTTCAGTTGACTGAAAGTAAACTAAAGGTGAACTTTAATGAAAGTATCCCTCCAAAATAGACATCCACATTTAGTGGAGATCTAAGATCCACAAATCATGGAAGCCGATTAGACATCCTTAATCAATGGGATCTGACAATGCATGATTTAAGGGATATGGAGTTAACTTGGAAAGGGGCATCAAGTTAACTCCAATTACATTTAATATCATCTTGAGTTGACTTGGAAAGAAGCATCAAGTCAAACTCAAGTATCATAAATGCCACTTGGAGGGTGTAGGACGTCCTTCTTTGGTGCCTTTATAGCTCACCATTAATTAACAGTGTCTCTATCCATTCATTGACTTCGTCAGCCTCTGGGGAGTTAATGCTCTGTAGAATGATGACGTGGCGTCACAGCATTATCTCACCCGTTGTGAGTTGATTCCCGAAGTCTATACACTGAGATGCTGCCTCTTCGAACTTGGTTGATAAAGCTGCCACCTTAGCCAGCTTGCAACCATTTGGATCATCAAGAAAGGTATTGCGGATGACATCTCTGAACTGATTTTGTACAGTGACCATCTCAACGTATTCTCCTCCCTCATGCTGATATTCCATGCGAGGGAAAGATATTACCAACATTCTTGTGAAGTTGATAATAGTGGCGACCACCCATTTGTAATCAATCAACTCTATTGAATGGGCATCATAGGCTTTCACCTTGTACGCCAACTATTCCTTCCAAGCAAAGAGATGTTGCTTGTTTTCCTCGGAGTAGACTGATTGATACGCCAATTGCAAGTCTGCAATTGTGCTCTCGTCTTCTAGCCTCTTCTCTGCAATTCTTTGTTCTGATTGTTGGATCTCTGCACGAAGTCCATGTGCTCTATCCCGTAACTGGTACAGATTTTCCAGTATACATCTTCCCTTGAGAACAAACTCTTCCACTTGATCTCTCAAGTGTTTGCCGTATGTTATCAATTGTTGATGATTTTGTTCTGCGGGGAGATCTAACAATCCTGCTGGTAGGGCTGAGACGTTTGGGGTGCCATGCATCAAGCTGGTTATGTATGATCTCAGTTGCTGATTTTCAGCCTTTAAGGCTGTTTTTTCTTTTCCATCCTTAGCCATTCTTTCTTGTGCGCTCACCGAAGCTATTCTGAGAAGGTCTGCCTCCGCTTGTCGTGTAGTCTTCCCGAGGTTAAGTTGAGACAATGTGTAGTCTTCTACTTGTACCTCATGTATGCTTTTCTCTACTGGTGGGGCAGCAGTCTCTATGATAATTTCACACTCTGCATTCCTCTCTATGTGAACTTGCCTCTTCAACTTCTTCGCCGGCATGTCTTGTGGGATGTGGTCGAATTCGGTGAACTCAAGTTCATAGGAGGGTTTTTCCCTCTTTCTTCCTAGGAAGCCTTCAAGCCAAATGGAATCTCGGCGATCTTCACTAGGAGGAATATGAGGCCCTTGAATGCCCGATGTGTGAGACTCTGTTGGAGCAATGTCTCTTGGTGGCGAATCCAAGTCAATGAGTACTTGCGATTGTGGCGATGGTGGTGATATTGGCGGCTTTGTTTCCATAACAGGCACCGTTTCCGCTGCTGCTTTTGCTGCTGTTGATTCTGCTACTGGCTCTTCAGCAACTATTTCTGCTGGCTCTACTACTGGCTCTTCAGCAACTATTGTTGTTGGCTCCTTAGCGACAACTTCTTCTGGTTCAGGAGTAGCAATCTCTATTTCTTGCTCTGGGGCAGCAATGCTCATGATTATCTCAGGACTATGTGTGGCTTTCTCCACAGGTGTCCTCTGTGTTCTTGGTTTTGTAGGCTTCGACATCCTCACCCCTTGGGGAAGATTGCACCATTGCTTTTGCCTAGGTTTCCTTTTTGAAGTGGAAGGTGGTGGAGATTGAACCTGTGGTGGCTCTATTCTGTGAGGTATCACCTTCCTTGATTTCTTGCTGTCGAGATAGAGTTGGCTATTTCTAACCACTCTACTCGTTCTTTCCTCTATAGACGTGTTTTCCTTGGCATACCAATCCACTCTTGGGATTGGTTGGGAGTCAACTGAATCTGCAAAGAATGAGGGGAGAATAACTTCCCCTTCATCGTCGGATAGACCCTCGTTGTTTGCTGACATGAAATCCGCAATTTGCGAGAGTCTAAACCTGCTGTAGTTCCTTCTTCGCACTTCATACTTGTCTTGACAATTTACCCAATAATCTTCCATAGAAGATTTATGTGACGAGTGTTGCTCGAGATGCGCTGCATAGAGCCCTCTAGGGTCATAGGACCTTCTCTCAATGAGGTACTTGAGATTAAGCCTCACCGTTTCCTGACTCATCATCTTAGCATCTGCCGTGAATCTGCATCTATAGAGTCCCATTCCAACAGGAAAGTTAACAGCTGTCTTCTTCTTCAAGCGCAAGTAGACGTGAACTTCGGACAATTGTCTCAGGAATTCCATGAAGACTACCCTATCTGAGGGGTATCTTGGTAGCATGGCGAGGTGACCAATGTAGCCATACACGCGTATGTAAGAGAACGTAGGGAATTGGATGAACCAATCCGCCCAATCCGCCATTGCCTCTCTGGCTGCCTGTGAAATACGCACGTGCATTTCATGATCTAGCTCACGTACGGTGTGCATAATGAAGAGATCACTCATTCTTTTGAAGTGTCGCTCTACTTGAGTAAACTCAAGACATGTAAAATTCTCATGAACCTTTTGCACACCTAAGGTTCCCACATTGTTCAATATCCTGAAATCACCTTGGAAGGCAATCAGGTACACTAGGTAAGAGCACATGTGAAACTTATGAGCTTCCAAATACCCAATGATTTTTCGGTGGAGTGTGTCACTAATCAGAGTGGCCCAATCATAATATTCCCTTCTGCCAATGATTTTCACAATGACATAGTACATCCATGGCTGGAATTGATGACCATCCTCTTCTCCAGTGATTCTATTGAGTAGAGTGATTAACACTGCGTACTCATCTTTACATTCTCCTCGTCCCACCGACTTAGGCAAGCTAGCCTTTGTCACTTTTAGCCATTTTTCAGCTATTATCTTTTGACATTTGTCCTTGGCTGTCTCAAATGCCTTCTTGCATTCCGTCACTGATATGACTTTGCTGTTAGGACACAATGGAATATCAAAGCACTTTTCAATATCCTGAGGCTTTAGACTGCAAACAATTCTTCCATCTGCTGCTCTGATTTCTCTAGTGGTAGGATTGTAATGTTTGACACAAGCGATTACAAGCTCCACACTTTGTAACATGATGGGAATGGATGCGGCCTGTAGCAACCCAGATTCTTCAATATTCTGCAATGTGATCTGATTCATGCCTTCCAGCTGCTCCAGATCAACCACTGGATTTACTTGATGTAAATTTGTGTCAATTGTTTTCAAGTAATCATGGAATAGGGCCGTCTTGGTCCCGTATTGTACCTGAGAGTACTGCATCTTGAAAAACTAAAAGATTGACTATAAACTTGACCTTGTTTTGATAACTTTCGGAAACCCCTGAAAATAGCACCCTGTCGAGAAGTATTTTTCCGAAAAAAATCTGGCACATGGGTTTTGTTCGTGCTTCAATGTTGAATAAGCCCAATTCCTCAGAATTTTGATTTTGAAACTTTTTCGAAAAAACCCCAAAAAATAGGAGCAGCAAGATTGTTGATTCTGGAAAATCTGACGAGATGGGTTTCTCTGGAAAATTATGCTGAATCTACCCAGTTGCTCTGATCTGATATAGCCTGTTGCCTTTTTGTAAAATGCAAGAAAACCTAAGACAAGAGAGGAAGTAGACAGAAGATGGATTGGAAGTTTTTATCTGACTCCCTAAGAAAATCTGTCTCTGAATCCAATCCTCAAATCAGCAATCTTCTCCTGCTTCAGATCTGCAAGAAATATTGAAGAACGGATGAAAACCTTGTCTAGATCTATCAATGGCGTCCTTGAGAGCTTATAGTTGTTCTTGATCCTTAACCTGCAATGAAATAATGAAGTAGGACGCCTATACTTAGATTATATAGACTCAAGCCTTAGATCCACAAGTTTGGGAACCTAACTCATGATCAAAAGTGATTTTGGCTTGATCTGAAGTTCAAAAAGGTGATTTCCACTTATCGTGGAGTGTTTTAGCCAAGTTTAACTCAAAATATCTTGACTTTAGTCAACAACTTGACCTTTGACTTCTTTTAGGCGTCCCTTTTGAGTTTTGCAAGTTTTTTATTATTTTCTCTCTTGAATGACCTCAGTTTGATCCTGAATCTGGTTTGATCTATTGATCCCGAGCTGCTGCTGACACATTCACTGCTGAGGTGGATCTATCCTGAAGAGAAGTGCCTGGAAGACATGACGGTAAAAAGTTGAGTTCAGGGCCTTAAAAGAAAGGGCGCCTTTTCCAAGAAAGGGCGCTTTTGCTTGTGCCTTGGTAAATTTTCAATCTTCATTCTTCATCTTTTTTAAATGACCTCTCGTGCTTTGATCTGGATTTCTCGTTGATCGGAGAATCAGATGATCTTTTTGATATCTTGTCAGGTAGCCAGATCCGTTTTGCCAAAGATGACTGGAGTTGGAAAATCCAGAAGTCATTTTAGGGTTCCTTTATTCAAGGGCGCCCCTCATTGAAAAGGGCGCTTTTGTCTTTTAGCATGGTTATCTTCATCTAAAAAGTTGCCTAGTTTGATCCTAATTATTTGTTGACTGCCTCATCAGATGCTTGTGCTTGTAGTTGCGTTGCTGAGATCTACCTAGGCTAAGAAGATTGTCCTGGGAGACCTTTGGTCTTTTGTCAGCATCTAGAGGTCCAAAAGGAAGGGCGCCTTTCTTTTGAAAAGGCTCTTTTTGGTTGATCTTCACCTCTGACATTCATTTCCTGATATTTCCTCAACTGCCTCTTTTTACTTCGTCAGTGACTGCTTATGATCAACTCATTAGATGATTTAGTTGTTTCTTTCGTTGTCGAGCCAGCAAGCAAACGCCAAAGATGACTACTTTGGATGATCCAACATACTGCATTTGACCTTTAAAGATCATGGGCGCCTTTGCTTGAAAAAGGCTCTTTTCAGCATGTGAACTTGTCTCTCCTTCGTAACGTTTCCAGAGTTAGTCAAAAATTGACCTTTTTGGGTTTCAGGAATCTCCTTCATCAAACAGCCTCATTTTAGACCTTTTCCGCCATGGTTGCGTCGTTGAAGCTTTTGAAGCTTAACTTTCAACACTTGGTACTGGCCAATCTGCCATTAATGGTTATGGAGCTCCTAACTTTGTTCCTGAAAAATAGAAATAGACCCACCAGAGTAAAACATGCCTTTTGATGATTCTGACTTGATCGATGTGGTCGTGAAGCCTTTTAATCCTATCAAAATCATTTTCAGTCAATTCTGGGAAGGTCCTATTTTCAGGGGTTTTCCCTGAAAATAGGGGCATAAAACCCTGAATTTCAAATTTTCAGAATTTTGCACATGTGTTCCTTGACAGAAACCCACAAAGATCCTATGTTTGGTTTGACCTAAAACGGACTTTTAACGGCATTTTAACAAGATTTAGCTCAATTTATATAGAATGCCAAAAAAATTATTTTGGGTACAACAAAGTTGAAATTGAAACAAGGTTTCTCTTTTTCCTGGTACAAATAACACATCACCCAACTGAAGAGAGATGTCAAAATCTAAGTGAAGAGAGGAGGTTCCAACTCCTTTCACAGAATAACATGCATCATCTCCAATTATGACTTGAATGCTTGTATCTCTCTCCACCAAATCTAAAAGGTGTTCTCTAAAACCAATAATGTGACGAGAGGCGCCACTATCAATCAACCAAGTGTTGCTATCTGTTGGAATATTGCTAGATAGGGAAAAATAAAATAGAAATCCACTTGAATCCTTCTGAGGAGAGATCTCACCCACATCTGCAATAGAAGCATGTTGTTTCAGTCTAGTTCAACAATCTTTCGCATAGTGACCAAACTTGTCACATTTGAAGCACTGTATATGGGAGAGATCCTTCTTCTTAGATGCAGGAGCACCATCTAATCTTTTATCTTTGTTCCTCTTGAAGTTGCCTTTCTTCCCTTCTCTTCCTTTCTTCTTTGAAGAATGAGCAGCAAGTACATGAATGTCTTCATTGGTAGAACTTTTCCCATTGCCTCTCGCTACCAATCTAGATTCCTCTTGAATGCAATATGCCCTAAGACGATCAAACTTAGTTAGCTTTGATCTCCCACTGATACCTTAGATAAATGGCTCCCAAGATTGAGGAAGACCATTGAGTGCCAACATGACCAAGTCCTTATCATCAACCATATGACCAATGGTACAAAGTTGATCTCTTAACTCGGTGATCTTCATGAAGAAGGAGATAACAGAATCTCCTTTCGCCATCTTGATGTGATGGAGTTGTTGCCTCAATGCAAGAGCTCTGCTTGTATTACTGATCTCATACATTTCCTCCAAGGTCTTGAACATCTCTCTTGCTGTCTTCAACATGGAGATAATCGGCACAAGGTGGTCCTTCACAGAATCAACCAAAATCTTCTTCACCTTAGTGCCATTCTTCTTCCACTGTGACTTTTCATTCTCATCAGAAGGTTCTGGAACTTCGCTCTCCACAAACTCAACAATTTCATTTTCTTCCAATGTAACCAATACTCTAAACTTCCAAGAGGTGAAGTTGGAAGCACCTTCAAGTCTATCTTCAACCTTAAGCCCATTCACCATTTTGAAGATAAGATAGACACAAGAAGATGAGAACAAGAGTGGAAGATAACGCTGCTTATGTAAGTCTGATCATGATCTTGCTTAAACCCGCTATGATACCATATTAGTTTTAGGATCAGAAATTAAATAAGCAGATTTAAAACAATTTCACACAATTTGACACAGCATATACCCTGGGAAAACCCTCCAACTTGAGGGAGAAAAACCTAGCAACAATATATCTCTTATATATTGAATAATAATCAATGAGACTCTTTACAATGTGGCCAATTACAAGGCCAAATAACAGCACCAACTTGATGCGACCTCTTGATGACAATATCTCTCTTCTTGAAGACAATATATCGGCCTCCTTTATAGACTTCGATCTGCTCTAGAGTAACTCGCACTTGAATAATCATGAACTATGAAAATGGATGAATATGAATCAATCAAATGAACGATAGCCATCTCTATTATATACATGAAGAGGAGAAGATCACGACCTTTCAAAGAGTGATGTCAGCCTCAAACTTGAAGCGAAGTGTCTCATGAAGGGTGGCGAACATTAAGAGGTCGACCTCATACAAACTCAAATTAACAAACAATAAATAAATATAATTTATTATCCATGTGACGTGTCTCTTCACCATCGGATGTCTCCAATAAAATTAATAGCCGATAAGGCTATATTTAATTTTATTGCTTGAAGTCGTGGCTGGAAGTGAGGCCCGACGCTGCTAACATCAACAGGTATAATATAAAGAACACGAATACATCATCCATATTAATTAAGATATAAATAAACAAAATCTATTTTTACCAATCCATAGAAAAAGTGATAACATTTACCTTGTTCAAAGCAATTGATCTATTCAGTAACATATGGGGGTATAAATGGAAGTAAGTTTAGACCTTAAATACTGTTCTTTTAGCAGTAGATTCCAATATTCCCACAGAAGCATCACATGCCTTTTAAACTAGAGAGAGCATGCTCGAACCAGGCAGGGTTAAACAAACAACAAAAATTAATAAACTCAACATTATGGGGTAATTAGGCATACCTTTGTCACACAGAAGTATGTCCTTCCAGACTCCCAAATTCTACGACCAATAATGTATTCTCGATCACTACAGAATAAGGGAAGCTGCAAATTATACAAGCAGTTTATTCATAATAAACTCAAAAGCATTCAGTAGAAGGAAAGAATGAAATTCTTAAAGCTATTAAGTGTTAGAACATGAGAAACTGGCATATGCACTAGACAATGAAACCCAGTAAATATGAGACTGCCAAATGTATATCTGACCTTTCTAATCCAGTGACTGATCATAAATCCCGTATGAGGGTATTCCTCCAGAGTTTTCGAATAAATAAGCATGTCATCCCACATGGGGCGAAAGTCATCATCCCAAAAAAAGTCCCTCACCAATTCCGGTGTCACATCCTCAAAGATTGTTCTTGTGCGGTACTGTGTGGGACCAATCTAGAAATAACATCACAAGATAAAACAAAAATATATTACAGAGTGGACCTCGCCAAGTCCCCACCAATCATTAGTTCCTGTATAAGTGCACACCAATACTAATATTCTCTCACACTATGCGCCAATTATTATGTAAATAGTAAATACCAATTTCTATGATTACTTTGGCATCTAGATCACCTTTATAAGTGGATCAATTTGCAATTAACATGTTACAAGGACCAGTCTTATTATGATTCGTGACTTTGAATATGGCCATAATGATTTTTGTATTCCTATGCTTTGGTGGAGATAATCAACAAATGTCAAAAAGAGTTCCCAACACAAATTAAAATTTTCAAGATTACCTCTGGGTCACGACACCAAGCTTGGTAGGTGATGTTTGGTGTGGATTTGTCCATCATTAATTGCCACACTGGACCTCCATCTTTTTCTTCCAACAGAAAAAATAATTTTTCTAGATCCTCAAAAGTCACAAGTTCTTGCTCCTCAAAAGTCACAATTTCTTGCTCCTGCACACTGGAAATAAACAGGCAACTGTTATATTGATCCAGTGAAAGTGTATCTTACAAACCAATGCAACCATATAATATAATTCGAACTAATTGTATCATTGAGTTTTTGAAATGGCACAAGCAAATCTTAAAATATAAAATATAACTTAAGATATAGAATGCCAATAACACACACGAGATGGAAGATGACCCACTTCCACAAGCACGTAAATAAACTAAAGATGAGAAAAAACTGAACTTGATTTATTTGCATCTACACAAGGTAAGTGAAGAGAAGGTCCTGAATCTTGTATCCATTTCTTAGACTTCCATCCTTTCTGAATGTATCTACCAAGGTAGTTTGGATTTTTAAATTGAACAGAAGAACTGCAGTTCAGTCCATTAAAAAAATAAGTCTTTTTTTTCTAATGCATAGGAAAGTGCTACATGATGACAAGTTGACCAAGTGAAGCATTCATGTTGCCCAAATAATGTTGAATGCAAGCTAGAGCATAATTGCTACAAAGACGCTAACACCATAGGTAAAAAAAAGTATTAAATTGTATTGCAAAGGACACATTCCCCTCTCTACCCACCAGCCATACCCGTGTCCTTGTCCCCACACCCATTTCTAGTACAGAGGGGCAGTCGGGGACATCCCCTATCACTTTGATCTTATGGACAATGCCCCAAAATGGGTTTTGAATTTGCCTTACATCTCAGGGGCATATGTGACATCCCTCGACTATCCTAGGGTCATGCAAACATCCACAAAATATTTCTTATACACCAGAAAAAATCAAAAGAAAAAAGAAACAAAGCAACTTGAGGGGTCTTGTGGGTCCCCCACACCCTTTATCAAACCCTAAACCCTCCCATAACAAACCCATCCTTCCATTTGTAATCACAATAAATTTGCACTTGCAGCTGCGAAGAGAAAGAAAAGATCACTCATTGTCAAGAATTTATGATCATTGTGTGTGTGATCACTCACTGCCACAAGTGATGAGTATGAAGGGAAGAAGTGAATGTCAATGAAGTAAGTTTTAGGGATTCTTTTGAGAATGCAATTTCTGTAAGAAACCCTTTTGAATTACCTATAGCCATTGTCAAAGATTATGCAAAAGGTCCAACAAACCTACAAAACCCTTACTGCAGTATGTGATTATATTGGACAGAAAAAGTCTAAAATTTGGCGGGAAGGTGGGTACCAACATTGGTTGAGTTATATACCTGAAACTGATCTCCATCGAAGTTATATTAGAGATATCAGCATTTATTAGGTGCGAGTGGATGTGGGATTGGGATTTATGGAAAATAAACCATAGAAGAAAGGACTGAATTAGCTAAGATGATCATAGCAGGTGAAACAAAATCTAGAAAAGTAACCTTAGAATCTGTTGTGGGTTAATCCAATATGTTGTCTACTTCTAGGATGGATGTTGTGAGAGGAGAAGGTTCTAGTAAAAGGAAAAGAAAGGTCACATGCGATGGGAAAACTACAATAGAAGGGTTTTTATTTTTAAACATGCAAGCATGTGAGGAAGATGATGATGTTTGATCCATAATCTATACACAATTCATCAACTTGTAGATTTAAGAAACAAATGAAGTGTTGTAAACCTGCCAATCAATTAACTTATACTTGCAAAGTGTTAATGAGAGAAAACACAATGCACAATGGAGAAGACAAGGGATAGACACTGAAAAAACACATCCGTGGAAGAAAACTCCAGCAAAATATGAGCTACAACTCACTTAGAATCCACAACTTTCAAAGCAAATACAGTCCTAGGTCAATAAAGCACACAACCAGCCTCCTAAGTCTCATTAATTTCTATCCCTGAGATGAAATATCCTTTTTCTAAAATTTCAAGCAATTCCACTTAAATATTTTCTTTGTTTTTCTGACTATTCTGATTTTATTTTGTTTTCCCAATGCAATATTTAAATAAATAAATACTAATTGAATTTATTGTTGCAGACAATAATAGCAAATAAAATTTTCACAAATATTATTGCAGAACATTACTCGAATAATATTCACTAAAATTTAAGTAAAACAAAAACCTGATTTATCTAGGATCGTTGATTTTGACCTTTGGCTGTAGCTGAGATAATCAAAAGTAATACAGCTGAAATAATCATTATACTCCAATCACCCCTTTCCAAACATGCTGAACTAACCTTTGTAGTAGTTGAAGGGCCTACAAGGAAGTGGCAGCTGATAAACATATGCTATGATCCTTTTCTTTTCTTCCCACATCCCCTTGTATCCTCCAAAACTGCCACATCCACTCAAAAAAATGGAAAACAATAAAACTGTGATGGGCATTGGGCACCCAATTTCCTCTAAAAGAAACTCACGCCACTTTATGTGAAGCGTATCCCTTTTGGAAGCCTGACATCACCTTGTAATTTATTACGGCCTCTTTTGCAACCAAAAAATTGGTATGGCTCGGTTTATTTATGGTGACCAGCAAATAAAATATGATTTCTGATTTATTCTGGAATATCATGATCCTTGCAAAAATATAAAAGAAAATATATATTTTATTTTTCAAATCTCCATAGAAATTTTGGATTCAGCTAGTGTTCCACAGAGTTTCCTGACAGGGGGATGGGGGAACGCGAGGATGGGTTTCGACAACGGGGGGACCAAGGGCCTAAATTTGGGGACAGTAGGGGGACGGCCAGGGGGTGGCGCTGATATACATATAGGTACTTGAAAAAATAGTTATAAAAAGATGTATAAGAATTACAATGTTGAATTTACAAATGAAACTTTGGCAAATTGAAATTACTAATTAAAGTTATTAACAATTTAACAATAACATTATAACGTTGAAGTTTGAACAACGAAAATGTCGAATTTGAATTTTATATTCAAGATTTCATAATGATGATTACAATGAGTACAATCATGAATCGTGTCAAAATAACAAAATGTAGTGAAGTGAGGCCTCTAATCATCCCCAAACTCCTCATCACTAGAACTATTGGAACTAGAAGTGGACACATGTTCAAGCTCCGCCAAACTAATACCAACCAGCCCTGTCTGTGTAACTAGCATCCTCATCAATCTGTGTTGGATCCTCTGGCTCTACATCCCACCGTGTTGTTGGACTCTCTTTGTACACAAGTGTCTTGCGGTCAATGAGACACAAAGCACTATGTATAGCCACAAGCTTCTTTGCTCTCCTAGAGGTAAGCTTGTTCCTCTTAAGAGAGTGGATGAAGCTATAAGTAGACTAGTTCCTCCCAATAGCTGAAGAACTAGAAACCTAAGATAACAATTGAATGGCTAGAGTGGTAGTCAAAGAAATCGGTCCATGGCAATTCCACCACAAAAACGGGTCCTCTTGTGCCATAGTTCCCACATCCATCTTGGCCACCTCAAAATAACCCCTAAGAGTGGAAAATTTTGTCCACTCACTACAAACAATGTCAACCTCTATAGAATCATACATATTTTCAATGGCCCTAAACAACCTTGCCTTCACCTCAGCATCATGTAAGGGTGTAACTCTACTAGGCCTTTACATGTACCACTTGGTATTTTGTAAGGGAGTGTTGAGCTTCTCCCATCTCTTTTGAATGATTGGCTGAATGTGTTGTAACAACTGCCCCTCAATTGCTACCAATTTTTTTTTTTAAATCAATTCAAGACAAGTACCAAACTTAATCATGAACATCCTCCATGTAGCCTAGAAGTGTTAAATTCAAACCTTCTCCATTCACCATGGAGGCATCAAATCGACATTGCCACTTATATGCTTACACATAGGAATGGTAAACTCCCAAGGTTAAGGTCATTCCTAGACCTAGACCTAAGCCTTGAGGGTTCATTCCTGATGACCCTACCTACGTATCCTTTCCTAAGAATTCAGAGGCTTCGTAGTTCGCCCACCAAGGTTAGAGAGAGTTCATTCTCTCTTCTTGTCTAAGATCTTTGATCTCACCTTTAAACCATGACTGTTCATTAAGCGTAATCCATAAACTTAGCCAATTATAATATAATGATATCAACTCACCATTGAGTGTCGATTCCATACCAAACATTGCCAATCAGTAGTGTGCAACATATGCAATACACAAGGGGTCATATCTTTCTATAATCCCCCAATTCCCATAGGGAGTGACTCAAGCATACATCACATATACAAAGTGACTAGCTCCAACATCCGTCACATATACAAAGTGACTAGCTCCAACATACGTCACATATACACAATGGCTAGCTCTATCTTACATCATAAATACCCAATGACTAGTTTCAACGTATGTCACATATACAAAGTGACTAGCTCATATGTACATCACATCACAACAGTAACTAGCAAACACATTCACATTGGCTACACACACTTGCCCTTAGTGCATCCCAGCTAAAAAAAGGAATGTCAGTGCATTGCGCATTACATCGTGGTTCCCATCCTTTTCTTCGATCTTCTGCACCATTGGACAACAAGGAAAAGGATTCGGTGCATCTCATACTACATCCGGGGTCCACCCTCAACTCAATAGGGTCAAGTATTCCATTTCCACATCAAGATATGCCAAAACTATACTATGAGCTTAGTCCAACTGTCACCTACCTATTCTTCATTAGAAACTCTCTTCCTTGCAGTCCATCAAATGGCTAAGCAACCAAGGGTGGCCATCACTAGCATAGAATGCTCCTTGACTACTAGCCAGCTCGAGCATAATACTGCCCCTAGACACCTGTCAATCTCGAGCATATTAGTACTGCTCCTTGACTATTATCCATCTTGAGCATAGTACTACTACTGCCCCTAGACACCTATCAATCTCAAGCATATTAATACTGCTCTTTGACTACTGTCCATCTCGAGCATAGTATTTCCCCTAGACACCTGTCAATCTCGAGCATAATAGTACTACTCCTTGACTACTGACCATCTTGAGCATAGTACTGCCCCTGGACACCTGTCAATCTCAAGCATAATAGTACTGCTCCTTGACTACTGTCCATCTCGAGCATAGTATTGCCCCTAGACACCTGTCAATATTGAGCATAATAGTACTACTCCTAGACTACTATCCATCTCGAGCATAGTACTACCCCTCTTCGCTTGCATACTACAGCGAGTCTTTGTTTCTTTAATATTGTCCTTCATTCCTATATCTAATCATTCCAACATTCTTGTAACTTTGGCTCCAAAAATCTCCTCTCCATGCGTCATCAAAATCTCAAGCCTTCCTTTATACTTTGCTAGATGACCATAGCCTATTCCAAACTCTAGTGGCGGCACAGGAAGGGATGATGTGGGCAATGGTTGTCAAAATTGATTTCACACATGCAATTGCTTTTGCTCGAAGGTTTCTAAAGCCTTTTTCAATGGATCCATTTTGTGTATATTTTGCAATCTCTGCATTCCATGAGACCACGTTTCCTTTAAGGATTTCATCCAACCTAGACATGCCTTCTTTCTGCTCCCATTTTTTTGCATGTGTTTGCCCAAGAAAACTCCATCAACCCCTTCTCCCTCTTCACATTTTTCTCCCCAATCACTCTCTATGCACTCTCTTTTCTCTCCCACCCAGACTTGAATGAATAGCTATGGGGAGGTCGTGGGGTTTAAAGACTCTTGGCACCATTTATTTATTTTCCCATGTGACTTGACTTTTTGGACGACCAACGGATTGGGATGCCATACTAGTTTAATGGCTTGACAGAAGCATTCTATTCACAACGCCCAAGTCCTCACTTTCTACCTACATGCCCATACTTGTGATCAAATGCATTGATGGATGGCCATTACATACTCCCTTCTGTTCATTTATTTTCCATGACACCATACCTCTTAATGGTGGATATGAATAGCCCATGCTTATGTTGCAGGTTTGTCTCCCTTATTCGGTTCCTCTTGTACATTTTTCCTATCAAGTCATTGAAAAAAGCCACAACTTTGGCTATGTTTTTATTTGTTTTCATTTCCATTTGTATGGTTTTACTGACCACATGACTTCCACGTGAGGTTCTTTTATTGGGATGTGACATGTGCTTATCGTAGAATGCTAATATGGGGTCCTCTTGCACAACAACCTTCATTTGTCCTAGCATAGAATCAATGCACTCATACACCTCTCCAAGGCTAGGTGCATTGGCATCCCCATATCTAATGACTTGAGAAACTAGATTAGTGATGGAGACTATGTATTTTGCATCACCCCATAAAACATCGCTCTTCACTACATCCTTCACCCTCTTCCCTTGCTCTGTCTTGGACTCGCACCACCGATTCCATTCTATTGTCATAACCATTAGTTGCAATGCCTCTTGCAACTCAAGCATTCTCTCCAAGAGAATGAAATAGGATACCTATCTAGTCTCAAAAGGTTTCAAGAATTCCTTCTTAGAGAAGGTCCTGAAGAGTGCATGTGAAGTGTGGTGGTTGCAAATAAACATCTGCACATCTCTAGCATCATTGACCACTGCTTTGATCCAATCAATCTTTCCCATGTCCTTGAGTGCATTATTCATAGCATGCACACAACAAGGAGTCCACCAAATGTGTAAGTTCTCTCAATCAATTTCCCTACAACTTTGCACACATGGGTTGCATTTGTCACTACTTGGACCACATTTTGTGGCCCAACCTCCTCAATAGCATCCCTGAGGATCTGAAATTGAAAATCGGCATCCTTGTGATGCCCTGAACAATCAATTGCCTTAAGAAAATATGGGCCCTCTAAACATGTAACCATGATATTGATGAGTGGACGATGCCTAATGTCCGTCCACCCATCCATGACAATACTACATCCATTTGCCACCCCACATTCCTTCATTTTCTCCATTAACACGTTTATCTTGGAATAGCTCTTATTCAAGATTGTGGTCCTCAATTTTGTCTCCCCTAGTGGCACATATGATGGTCTTGCCCTTGCTACCACCGCCATCGCCTCCTTATAAAAAGGAGATCGAGCCACATGGAATGGAATGCCATTGGCAAAGAAGAATTTGTCAATGGCATCATCTACATCATCCTTCATCTACACATTGAATAATTTAGCTATTGGGTTAGGAGCATCAGTTGTCAACTTGTGTTTCCCCCTATCCTCTGTTGCATGGGCCCCTGAAGTAGAAGATGGCATACATGTAAATTGTCTCTACAAAGTAGAAGTAGAACCGTGTGGCTAGCTTTGCTTACCCCTTGGCCTATGAGACAAAGAAACAAATATAGGTGCAGCAGCTACAACTACATTGTCTTCACCACCACCACCCCATAACCTACATATCTTAACCCTAAATTTCAGGTTATTCAGTGATGCCAAAAACTTACATCCTTCCACACCTTTTCCTCAGATATGAAGGAGGTGGGCATTAACTCTGGTAATGTTGCCAAACCATTCAAGGCCACAAAAGTGGCACTTCCACAACCTTGTGTCCCTAGATGTCCCAGACTTGCTTAGTAATTTTGTTGCAAATTGTTTCAAAGGAGACTTAGGATATAAAGGACCCTTAGCATATTCTTCTAGTAATGTGGAGGGGCAATTCATATTTGTAGCTACACTGGCCACAAAACTAGTTGTTTGGGTCAAACGGTCACCCCTCTCTACTTCTACATTTTAATCAACCTCAAGTGCATAAACAATAAACAATAAACAAATAAACAATATAAAAATTTAAAATTCAAACTATGCATGCAGCTGTGTAGCATAACGCAAAAAAATAAAATAAATTTTCTTTTTGTTTTTCTTACTCCAAATTGCACAAAGTGCAGAAGCAAAGGATACAGAAATAAAAATATTTGTTCTTAATATTTGTCAACCAAGGATTTCACTTTTGTTTTTCTTACTTCAGGTCGCACGAAGTGCAGAAGCAGAGGATACACAAAAGTTTCATCCTAGTTTGACAAAACTTTAAATCTTGATGACAATATGAACAATAAACATTTAACAATTAAAATTTAGTATGCTATTTTCTAGTGCACTTGCAACCATGTCTATGAAATTATGAATGAAATTTCAAATTAAAATATGAATTAGAATATGAAACTAGTTAAAAAAAAATTTAAAAAAACAGCCATGAAATCCTACCTTTCGCTTGAAAAATCCTCCCAACTTGATGTAGAATCCCTCTTCTAAGCTTCTTCCTCTTCTTCTTGCTCCTCAACTTTCTTGCACTTCCACTCCTTCACTCTCACTCTTCCACTCCTTCACTCTCTTTTTTGCTCCTCTTCAACTTTGATGTTGAATTGAATTTGTGAGTGATTATGAGAATTTGAGGTGGTCTTATAGGATTTAGGAGGGTTGGCTAGGGCCCATTGGCCATTAGTGTTAGGGTTAGGGCGATAAAAAAAAATTAAAAAATTAAAAATATTTTGGGCACTTTTTGGCCCTACCTGCCACGAGAGATGCCCAAACGTCCTCGAGACAATCGAGTCACTTGGACGTCTCGGCTTCCCCACCATCCTAGAAATGTCTCGAGCGCCCCAACGATGACTAAGCGGAGGTGGCAGTTTGGTGGGGGGACATCTCCTCCACGTCCACACATCCCAGAGATGTCCCCATCCCAAAAATGTGGGAATTTGCGGGGGGGCACATTCCCATGGAACACTGGATTCAACACAAATTTGACCTTTGTATGAAGCCAACAATGAGAACCAAAAGGTTTCCATCTTCCAATTCTTGAATAAACTATGAGATTTTTCGTCCTTAGGGTAAAAGTTGCACCAAAGCTCAAAACTCTCCAAAATGAGGGTTTCTAAAAATTGATGATGAATTGAATACTTCTTTTTTTCCAAAAAAGAATTTTATTCTTTTTCCATCCAATCCCAAAAGTAATAAAATTACTTTTAATTGAATATTCACCTTTTTCCAACTTATAAATTTTTAGTTGCCCTTTTGGCCATGTATCCAATATCTTTTGGCCCCCATTTAATAAAAATAAATTGTCATTTTCCAAAGTTATAAATTAAAGTACCTTTTGGAAAATTTAATAAATTATTATTATATTATTCCCCTGTTAAATCCCCCCTTTAGTTTATAGGGAATAAAAATTGGCTTTGCGTCCTAACTTAATTTAGTTTGAAAAATGAGACATTACAATCCACCCTTCCTGAAATTTCTTGCCCTCAAACAATTGCAAATTGGGATGCTCAAGAATCTTTGCACCCTCCCAAGTAGCATTTTTTGTGGGAAATCCTTCCTTTGTAGCAAATACTTTGTAATCATTCAGTTCTTTAATTTCTTCTCTCTGACCTCTAAAATAGCTTTGGGAACCAATATGATCTTGCCTTCATCATACAAAGGAGCTAACTCAATACAAGGACTAACATGCTCTCCCAAAGCCTTTTTAAGACATGATACATGAAACGCATTGTGTATTCTACTATGCTCCAGTAACTCAAACTCATAAGCCACCTCATCATTCCTCCTATGACCCTATATCATCTATAGAAACAAGGTTTGAGCTTCTCATCTCCGCTCTTCTTGATAGAAGATTGTCTATATGGTTATAGTCTCAAGAAAACCATGTCACCCACCTCAAAACTCCTCTATGTATGATAATAGTCTGCATATAGTTCCTACCAGTTTTGAGCATACTAAAGGTTTTCTTTCAAGACACTCAATATGTCTTGGCTTTGTGCAACCAAGTCTCTTGCCCCTGGCAGTCTACTATCAACAATAATCAAATCCACAAGAGAAAGAGCATCAGAGCCATATCATGCTCTGAAACATGACATATCAATGGCATATGGTATGTAGTGTTGCAGCAATGCTATCCCATATAAAGCCATTCAACCCAAAAATTGTTGTCCTGCCACATAGTTTCTCAAGTACTCTTCAATTGATTTATTAACAATTTCAGTTTTCCCATTTGTTTGAGGATGATAACTGGTAGTTGGAGTCAATTATGTACCTACCAAATGAAAAAACTTTGGTCAAAACAAAGGAATTGGCTATTCCCATCACTCACAATGTTTTTAGGCAACCCATGTAGCCTAAAAGCTTCTCTAAAAAACAAATCAGCAACTTGAGGAACCTTAAACTCGATAGGAATAGCAAAGAAATGAGCATATTTGGTGAATCTATCCACCAAAACATAAATAGAAATCTTACCCTAAACTTGGGAAGCCTTGTGACAAAATCCATATTGATTCTCTCCCATTTTTTATCTAGTATAGGCAAAGGCTGCAATAGACCTGCTGGAAAAACATGCTCTACTTTGTTCTCCCGACAAGTAATGCACTCTCTGATGTATTGGAGGAATTCTTCTTGAGCACTCTCCAAAAGAATTTATCCCCAACCTGCTTATAAGTCTTGAAATATCCTAGGTGACCAGCCAAGGGTGTATCATGGACAGCCCTCAAGACTTTGCTTTTAATTTATGATTATGGGACTAAATAATCCTATCCTTGTAGAGGATAAGATCATCAACCATGTTATACATGTTATCCTATATTTTACCTTCAAGGATCTCATTACTTAAATCATTTTTTGCATACTCTGCTATTATCAACACTTTTCAATCTATAGTAATCTCAGACATAGAACTTAAATAAGACTTTCTAGATAAAGCATCAACTACCACATTATTTTTGCCTTTTATATATTCTATATCAAAATCATAAGCTTGAAGCTTACTCACCCACTTTTGTTGTCTATCATTTAAGTCCTTTTGGTTGAGAAAAAACCTCAAACTGTTGTGACTAGTCTTGATCAAAAATTTGCCACACACCAAGCATTGTCGAAATTTAGCTAAGGCATGCATGATAGCCAACATTTCTTTATCATATATAGAAACTCTGCATTCTACATCTTTTAATTTCCAACTTTCAAAGGAAATGGGATGCCCCTTTTGCATTAAAACAATTCCTATTCCTTCCCTTGATGCATCACATTCGAGGACAAATGGAATAGAGAAATCCAGAACAGCAAGTATCGGGCAAGAACCCATTACTTCTTGGAGTTTTTCAAATGTTTCTTGGGCTGTTTTGGACCATTTGAAAGTTCCTTTCTTTGTTAATTCAGTCAAAAAAACAGCAATTGTGAAAATCCTTTCACCTATCTCTTTTAATAACCACAAAGTCCCAAAAAACATTTGAACTATATCAAAGAAGTGGGTAGTGGCCAATCTCTTATTGCCTAAATCTTCTCTTGATTTACCTATACTCCCTATGCACTAATAATATGTCCCAAGAATAAAATATTTATCATAACAAATTCACACTCAGACACTTTTGCAAAAAGAGTCTTCTGCTCAAGAATTCCCATCACTATATCCAAGTGTTTCAAATTCTCTTCCCATGTTTTTCTACAAACCAAAATATTGTCAAATAACACCAAAACAAACTTCATCAAATGCTCCCTAAAAATATGATTCATGCATGACTGTAATGTCCCCTTTCAGTTAGCCACAGAAAGCCTCATTGCCTTTTTTACTGCCGAAGGCAATTGGTGGAAAAAGGGAGTCAGCTTATTTAATTGTTTAATTATTACCTAAGTTCTCTAAGGTAATATTAAATAATTAATTAAATTATTCTTATAAGGTGACTTTATGAAAATTGACGAAAGTGACTAAGGGGAAATATTTTATTAATGAAACTATACAAAGTCACTTTATTGTTTTTAGAAGCTTTAAAAATAAGAAATAAAGTCATTTATCGGGCTTGAAGGAAAATAAAGAGAATGAGCTCTATTTGGGAACGCACTTTTTTTGAATGAATATATTTCCTCTGCAAACAGCGAACCTCCTTGGACGTGGGTGGAACCCTAGCTCTTGTTTCGGCTGTGAGACATCAGCCCTAGCAAGATTTCTAAGTATTTACAAGTTTCATTGTTGTGTGATATAGTTTTGAGATGAATCGAAGCAAAACATTATTCCCGTTCAAATTTTCGTGACTTTGATTCCCTGAGTTTTGGCAACCAATATTGGTCGGTTTTTGGTGTGATTATGGTGCAAAGGAAGGCCTCTCTTACACAGAAACCCTAGGCGCTGTGAAAACAATCATTTTGAAGCATATTCAGTTCGGGCTTTGAAAAATTCAAGCAGCTTTAAGCAAAACGCGATTTCTGGCCCAGACGTTTTTTTTGGAGGCACTCTTATGCTGGACGTGTTTATATCTGTGAGTTGTGGAATGGCAAACAATGGATGCTGGCTGGGCGTCTCACCTTCTTGAAGAAGTGACTGAGAGAATGGAGTCCATAGCTGTTGCAAACGAGTTTGCATATATTGAAGGCGTCCTCATCACTCCCAGGTTAGGGTCGAACTTCTTCTTCAAGTCTGAGCACATTTTGTTTGTTAGCACCTTTATTTGAGTTGTAGATACCCCCTAAATACTGGATGTAAGAAACTGGTAATTGGCATCATGCATTGAGTGCTGTAGTAAGTCATCAACCGTCCCTGTAGGAGCAGAAAATTGTATTTAAAACTGCTGTTAAAGCTTGAAACATTGTATCAAATCTGTTGTCTGCTGTAATACATTTTGAAGCACATTCCACCCATATATGTTGCTGGAAACTTGGTCTGTGATAATTCAATGTGTTGGGAAAATTCCCTGAACATCTGATGTAGCATTGGTAACTGCTGTGCATAGTTTTCAGTACTGGGGTACTCAGGAAATGCCATTAAAACTGTTGCTACAGTCTTACTACCCTACTGTGTATTACCAATGCTGATGAAGTGAATCTAGATTGAAGTGCTTAGCATTGTAATGATGTTTCAATCTTCTGATGATGAACATAATGATTAAATGTAATACTTTACTTGGAAATACAAAAACTGAAAGGAACTAGTTTACTTCATATCTTGGCATTCATATCTATCGAATGTTGTTGAGTCTTTGCATAACACCTACCACTATGTGATGAAACGAGCTCCCTTCAAATCAAACAATTTGAACACCAAAAACACATCCATTTCAAGGGAAAGTTACAGACAAGGAATTATATCAGTCAAATCAATATTCAGGACAGGTGTTTGATGAAAATCCAATGGCATGAAATCAGAAAACTAAGTCAGAATTAGCAAGGCATTTTACAGTGGTATCAGAGCTAGCAGTCCTACCAGCCTGTGTTAGAATTGAGTTATAAACGAGGACATCCCCGATATCAACCCACTTAACATCCATTATAGGAGATTGAGAAGAGGGTTGGGACCATTTGAATTCATGGGGGATAGAGAAGAAATACCTAAGGGCAGCACCCAACATATTTTGAATGACCTAGCTAGAGGTCAACATGAGTTGGCACAACAAATAGCGCAACTTGTTCAACATCTTGTGGGTGGTAGAAACAACAATGGAAATAATGGCAATAATGGTCAGAATGGACATAATGGTGGACAGGATAATAATGATACAACTCAGAGCAATGCTAGGGCAGCTAGTAGGGTGACCCCGAGGCCTCTCATGCCTCAATTCTTGTGTAATGTCCCCTTCCTAGGCAATTTAGGTGATTGAGGGGTTAGCCTATCATTTAGACCCTCGTCGGCTAACAGGTGTGTTTAGAGGGTTGTTTTGGCAGTTATCCTGCGTTTTGGGACATTACTCCATCAGTTGATTCAGGTTTGGGCCTTGGCAGAGACTCACAGAGTGATATTCAGGCACTTACTATTTATAGTAAGTCAGACAGACAGGGGTTACTATTTCTGGCAGGGCACCTGGCTCAGTTGGTCATCTCAATTTCGACCCAGTTTGACAATTTGGTGAGCAGATAGCAAATATTTGAGCATTTAATGATATTTGGAGAAATATTAATGTTGTGACTTTATATTATAAAGTCAATTAATGAAATATTGATTATTAAAGTGGCAATTATTATTAATGAATGAGTTATATTTACTCATTAAAAAAGGGGGCGCCTATTAATGATAATATTTATAAGTTACCAAGGATGAATTTAATGTTTTATTAAATGCCAAATGAGTTGCTTTTTTAGGTCGAACTTATTGAAGAGAATATATATCTCATCAAAGATAAATCGAACTTCATTGTGAATTATTCTATTTTGTCTTTTATTCTCTCTGAGAACATTAACATTGGGGTTTGTGAAACAAGGGTCTCTGCAAATTCGCTTCATCATTGGATTTTGGAGAACGTTGCCTCTTCAGAATCAAACATATTGAGGCTGTGAAATACTAGTTGAAGCTTGTCCATCAGAGTGGCTTCATTCAAAGGTCACATCAGTGCATATTGTGAAGTTTTTATTCAAAGTTTGGGTCAATTTCTCTCCAAAAGAGAATCTTTTTCATTGGCCATTGTTTATCTAGCATCTGGCATGAATTCCAAGGTTGTACGGATTTCATTTATTGTTGGTTCAGGCCATACTTTTGCAACAGCAAGGCCGTACTTCATCTACAAGCAAAAACGCCTTGCCTTTTTGCACTTGAATGAATGAATGAAAGATTTTAATGACGTCCGCGAGACCAAACAGTCTATGGGACCGAGACAAAACAGGCCTAATTTGTCTTCATACTCTTTTCCAAGTCATATCTCCTGCTATTAAGTTTGACTAGAAGGCTAGCCGTCTGATTAATCTTATCTTCCTCAAATAGTTGGTGCATATTGTCCACTTTCAAACTATTTTCATGCTGAGTGCGGATATCCTCGTAAGCAATGCATTCCATGATGAAGTGCCATTATGTTTCCACAACCCCTTTATTGCAGAAAATACAAGTTCTTTCTTCCCAAGTTTCCTTGGGTATCTTCCACCTACCGGTCTCACACCTAAGGTGATGTGATCCCATCCTCAATTGTGCCACTAACAACCTCGCTTTCCCTTTAATATCTGCACCTAAATAAGTTTTTTCACCATGATCCTTTGTCGGGTTAAACTCTTTGATGTAGTATGCTTTTTTTCGCCCAATCTGGTTTGTCCACATGGCAGTTCTGAATTTTTCAGTCACATAGCTTTTTATTTCACTATTGGTGCTAGGACACTCATGCAAATTGATGTCCCACTTGTTCATCCACTTGTGGTTTTGTTTCATCCAAGTTTTCTTCCTACGATCTAGCGTCTCCTTCATAGCTGTTTTAGGCCAACGGTGGTTATCCATGTTTTCAACCTTCTTTAAATAGCTTATCAACCGGATTAAAGCCGATGCTTCCAATGGAAAAGACCCCGTTTTAGCTAAAAGAATTTCATAGGGGACAGTGGTTTTAACTTTGAGACTGCTTGTTATTAGATATTTTTGAATTCTTTCTAGTTGTCTCCAACTGCACTTTGACATACTACTTCCCCATACCTCACACCCATAAAGTACCACCGGAGTAACAAGCAAACCAAAAAGGGTTTTCTTGGTTTTCCAATCCCAAAGCTCAGCTTTTCTACACCTATTTTGTAGAAGGTAAGAAACTTTCCAACCTCCCTGTATCCTTTTCGTCCGACAAGTCTCCCAACTGAGCTTATAATGAAAGTCAATCCCAAGATACTTGTATTCTTTGACTATTTCAAGCGGGCTGCCTTCAAAAAGAAAGGTATTCTGGTTATCTTTTCTATTCAATGAGAAAATCATGATTTTGGTCTTGGTGATATTCACTTGCATCCCAACCTCGTGACAAAAGAGTTCTAGAGCTTTCAGATGTTCTCTTAACCCATGTGCTGTTTTTGAAATTAGGATAAGATCATCAGCATATAAGAGTAGCTTCACCACATAACCTGCCAATTGAATACCATCCCCATCCGTCTTGCTTAACCAAGCTTCCAACTTATCAATGTATAACCCAAAAAGCGTGGGAGATAGAGGACAGCCCTGTTTAACTCCAATGTCGCTACCAAAACATTCTGACATACCATCACTTGTTCTGATTTTAGCTCTAACATTCTCATACAATCTGTGAACAGCTGCTCTATACACATTTGGGATGCCTAATTCCTCCATTCTATTCCATAGTTTGTCTCTAGGTACCGTGTCAAAAGCTTTCTTGAAATCAACAAAACAGCAATAAGCTTCCTCGCCCTGAGTGTTCCAAATTTTCTCAACCAAATGTCTAAGGGTGATGCAGTGATCAATGGTAGAGTGTCTTGACCTAAAGCCTGCCTGCCCCTTTGCCCTTTTGCCCTCATTTTCTGCCCAACTGCTGATCCTTCGCTCAATCATGCTCCCAAAGAGCTTGCCAAAGATAGGATTGACCATAATCGTACGGTAGTTAGATGGATTGTTGATATCACCACTTTTGAATAGAGGAATGACCACACTAGTGGTCCACTCCATAGGAAATCCCTCTTGATTGACATTGTTGAAAATTCTTTTTATGTAAGGAGCAAGAGTCTCGATCCCCCATTTTAAAAATTCAGCCTGCAACCCATCTATGTCATGTGCTTTACCACTCGCTAAATTCTTTATTCCTTGTTTAATATCATCCACAGTGAATAGTTCCATTGATGTGTTAATAACAGGTGGATGGTCTTTCTCATGAACCCGCTCGTAAAGAAGCCTAGCATACTCTAGCCATTGGCCATCTGTAATACTGTTTTCAATCCTCTTTTTCTTTTGCTGCAATTCTCTCCAAAAACCTTTAGGGTTCTGTTTTCCAAGCGAGATTAGCTCCTTCCTTCTTTCATTTACATAATCATATTTTTTTGACTGCACCAATTTTTCATATTTTTTCTTGTACTCTTTGTCCATTCCTTTCTTTTTTAGTGATCTCTTGGCTGCCTTACATTCTTCATCATACCATGGATTTGCCGGGAAAGTGTTTGCAGCCCTCATCTTTGGGTGGGACCTTTTGCATGCATTTAAAACCTTGTGAATTATTGGGATCAGCGAATTGCTGTGAATGTGGATGTCCCCATCTTTTGTTGCTTTGACCTCTCCGTTGTTTTTTAAATCATGGAAATGTTGTTTAAGAATAGCGTTAAATATTTCTCTATTTTCTTTATTCAAGAGGATTTTACCCTTGGGGAGGGTTTTATTTTGCATGTGTTGAACCTGTTTAATGTGCTGGCTGATTGGGGACATGCGGAGCTTAACCAGAAGAGGTAAGTGATCAGATTTCATCCCAATAGGGCAGTCCTCAATATCAAACTCTAGCAATCTAGAGACAAAACCTTGGGAGCAAATCACATAGTCCACCACACTTTGACCATTATACGTTTTGCAAGTGATACCCCCGGACTTTGGCCAATCTCTCATCCCATTACAAATAACCATGCCGAACAAACTACAAAGCCCAAGTAATTCTGTCCCAAACGAGGTCACATCCCCATTGTCATCTTGGGATGTTCTTTCCCAATATTGATCTCCACCTTCCTCTAACCATAGAGGATTGTTCTCCCCTTTTTCTTCCTTGCTCAGCTGAAGAGACTGATTATTAGCTGTCCTTGCATTAAAGTCACCCATTAAGACAACATCTCCAAGTGCGCTGAAAATAGATATATCTCTTTTTAGTGAGGCATACGGGTCTTCGTTGTCTAAATTTCTCTTCTTATAGAACTTAGAATTTTTTGGAGCAAAGTAACAAGCAGCCAATCTGAAAGTCACCCCATTTTCTGTTATTTGCAGCCATATGTACTATTTATTTGCGTCTTCTTTTTCAAATTCAACAATTCCCTACCATTTCTCACCTATTAGCACTGTAACTCCTCCATGACCTTTGCCTGACTCATTCCCTTTGTTCCAAACTGAGACTTTCTTATACCCTTCAAAATCTGGGACTTTGACTTCACCGTATGGACGCCTTGGTCTTTGGAGTAGTCTGCACTCACTTCGAGGTTGGAGAAGTCAAAAACTAAGGTTGGTCGTACCATTTTCTCACCATTTCAGGCGGCTACAATAAAAATCAGGTTTTCATTAAATGTTATTGCCTTTTTACTTGCATGTTTGAAATTCGCCTTTGTAAGCATTCAGCAAGTTCAATAAATCAAACACCTTCAAATTACAAGTTGATTTGTCTTCATATTTACCTTCTAGTATTTTATTTATATTTTACAAGCATTTATCTCCAAAATCGCACCACTTCTTTAAACTACAAAAACTACAAAAAAACCACAAAATATCAAAAACACAAACTTGCATTCTTCGTCAGAGGTTGAGGTTGAGAGACACCAAGTCTCCTACATCTTGGGTGGACAGCCTATTAGAAATCAGGAGCAGCAAGCACAAGAAGAGGGATTCACCGATTATTTGAGAGAATATCAATCATTGGGGAATGTCATTGGCGGATTTTTGCACTATCAAGTATAGGAATAGACCCAGGAATAACCATAGAGGACAGCAGAACCAGGATCTACAACGCAAGGTTGGGAAACTCACAATCCCTTCCTTTGACGGATTTGGTAAATGCACAACCAAAGCGTGGGTACAAAAGTTGGACACTTATTTCCATCTAAACCCCATGTTGGAGACAGAGGCTATTAAGTATGCTATGCTACACTTGGATGGTGAGGCACATGAGTGGTGGTATCATGGGCTTGTCACTTTAGGGCATGCTTCCTATTTGGAGTTCAAACAGAAAATTATGGATAGATTTGATCAAAGGGATCTAGAGCTTCATTTTCGTGAGTTAGCATAGCTTAAGCAGAGTGGATCAGTAGATACTTATATTTCAGAGTTTCAGCGATTGGCAGTTATGGTGACAGATATTTCAGAGCAGAGGTTGGTTATGCTCTTTATTGAGGGTCTATCCAAACCACTTTGTGGTTGGATTAAGGCTTTCAAATCCGATTCCCTACAAGATGCGATCACTAGAGCTAGAGACATGGAGTTCTCCACACCGGATAACAGAACCTCTTCTAAACCCTTCGTTCCTCAAAAGAACAAGGGCAAGAAGTCTTTTCAAAAGAAGGGAAATAAGAAAAGTGATCTAGATGAGGAGTATCGCAAAGAATGCAAAATTAAGGGAATCTGTTACCATTGCAAGGAACGTTGGGAGCCAGGTCACCGTTGCCTAGGAAAAGGCAAGGCTCACCTTATCGAGGTTGTGTCTGAGGATGAGAGCAACGATGACGAGCATTCTCAGGATAATGATGACAGCAATTCAGATGAGGAGCCGCCTCAAGGAGAGGGTAAGAGTGGTATCATTGCTACCATATCAGGCACTCCTAGATTCAACTCTTTTAGAGTTAGAGGGGTTTTACAGGGACATCGCATATGTGTGTTGATCGATAATGGGGCAACCCACAACTTTATTGATGCAACCCTAGTTGAGAAACATATGCTACCCGTAGAGGACTTTGAAGGATTTAATGTGATGGTGGCAGATGGTTATAAATTGAGATGCACTCAGAGGGTCCCACAGTTGCCTATTACCTTGGGTAATTACATAGCCACAGACAACTTCTATGTGGTGGATTTGGGTGACACTCATGCTATACTTGGAGTTCAGTGGTTACACTCATTAGGAAAATATTCTCAGAACTTTCAGACCATGGAACTTAAGTTCAGGACAGCAAAGGGGCAGCGTGTAGTGCTTAGAGGCATGACTAATGGATCAGCCAAGGTTGTGTCTGCTAGATGCATGGAGAGCATTTTCCGACATCATGATATAGCTTGGGCAACAGAGTGTTTGATCACCACCAAGGAGTCTTCAGATTCAGGCCAGCCATATCATGTTGACTTTCAGGAGCTATTGGGTAAACATGATAGGGTTTTTGGAGAGATACCTCCAGGGAGACCACCCGATCGTGGTTTTGAGCATACTATTGAGTTGGAGGAGGGGGCCAAGCCAGTGATCGCTACCCTCTATCATCATCCTAAGAAATTTAAGGATGAGATCGAGAAAGCAATCAAAGAATTGCTTGAGATGGGGCACATTAGACCGAGCTCCAGTCCATTCGCTTCTTCTGTGGTTTTGGTGAAGAAGAAGGATGGAACCATGCGGATGTGCATTGACTACCGGGCTCTTAATAAGAAAACCATTAAGAACAGGTACCCCATACCCAGGATAGATGAGTCATTGGATGAACTTCATGGGGCAATGTATTTTTCGAAGATTGACCTTCATTCAGGGTATCATCAGATAAGAGTCAGAGAGGACATACACAAAACAGCATTTCGTTGTCACTATGGGCATTATGAGTTCTTGGTCATGCCATTTGGGTTGACAAACGCACCTACTACATTTCAATCCTGCATGTATCATATATTCAATAAGCAGTTGCGTAAATCCTTGTTGGTGTTCTTTGATGACTTGCTCATTTACAGCCAGACTTGGGGGGAACATTTGAGACATCTTGATGAGGTCTTGAGTATCATGGAGGAGCAGTCACTCTACACTAAGGCTTCAAAATGCGAGTTTGGCCTTAGAGAGATTATATTTGGGGCATGTGATCAGTGCAGACAGAGTACAGGTTCACAAGGAGAAGATACAGGTGATACTTGACTGGCCACCACCTAGGACACTCACAGAGTTGCGAGGCTTCTTTGGATTGTGCAGTTAGTATAGGCGGTTTGTGAGGGGATTTTCACAGTTGGGAGCACCTTTGACAGATTTGACAAAGAAAGGTGCATTCAGTTGGTCAAAGGAGGCACAGCGAGCTTTTGATAAGCTCAAGGAGGTGATGAGTAGTTGCCTAGTATTAGCGCTTCCAGATTTCACACAGCCATTTGTTTTGGAGTGTGATGCCTCAGGTGAGGGCATAGGAGCAGTGTTGATGCAAAACAGACACCCCATAGCTTTTGAGAGCCGTAAGTTGAGGGGACCAAAGAGACTATACTCCATCTATGAGAAGGAGATGCTCGCCATTATGCATGCCTTGGCGAAATTTAGACAGTATTTAGTTGGAGGGAAGTTTGTGGTGAGGACCAACCACAACAGTCCCAGATACTTCTTGGAGCAGAGAGATTTGAATGAGAGACAGCAAAAGTGGGTCAGCAGGATACAGGCATATGACTTTGATATAGAGTATGTGAAGGGAAAAAAGAATGTTGTGGCAGACGCCCTTTCCAGGAGACCTTTAATGTGCTCACTTTCAGAGATTTCCACAGATTGGAAGTCCCTCTTGTTGGTGGAGTACTCCAAGAATAAGTTTGCTTGTGAGTTGATGGATGGGCTGATTTAGGATGATAGGTACAAAGTAGTGGATGATGTGATTTACTACAAGGATAGGATATACTTGGTGCCAGAATCTACACTGAAGGAGAAGATATTGCAGGCTTCTCATGACACTCCCTTAGCAGGGCATCAGGGCTATTTCAAAACTTATAGACAGGTCAGAGAGAGGTTCTCATGGAAGGGCCTCAAGGATGATGTATTGAGACACGTCAAGGAGTGTGCGACTTGTCAGCAGAACAAGTTACAGCATACCCATCTAGCCGGATTGCTACAACCATTACCCATCCCAGAGCAAAAATGGGAGAGCATTTCTATGGACTTCATCACAGGCCTACCCAAGGTGCATGGGAGAGATAGCACCTTTGTGGTGGTGGATCAGTTGACGAAGTACGCTCACTTCTTTGCTATTCCGACTGAGTACAGGGCTCCCCAAGTGACTGAGTTATTTTCAGGAAGATTTTTAGACTGCATGGGCTTCCCCGATACATAGTCAGTGATAGGGATAGTATATTCATGAGTGCATTCTGGCAGGAGTTTTTCAGGTTGGCAGGTACCAAGTTGACCCCAAGCACGAGTTATCACCCTCAAACAGATGGTCAGACAGAGATTGTGAACAAATGGATTGAGGGGTACTTGCGCAACTACATTGCAGGGCAGCAGTGGGCATCGATTAAGTGGTTGCACTTGGGGGAGTATTGTTATAATACCACCTATCATATGTCCATTGGGATGAGTCCTTTCAGAGCCTTGTACGGTTACAATGCACCTTCATTTATGGAGATGGCTTTTGGTGACAACAAGGCTCCCAAAGCCAAGGATTGGATTCAGGAGAGTCAGGATATTTTGAGGGCACTCAAGGATAACTTGCAGGTGGCACAGAATCAGCAAACGACATATGCTGACAGAAACAAGGTCGAGCGCAACTTCGAGGTTGGGGATTTGGTATACCTTCGCTTGCAGCCCTACAGACAGTCTTCTCTTAAGAAGAGCGAAGCTAAGAAGCTCAAACCCAGATTCTATGGACCATACAAGATTACCAGGAGGGTTGGAGAGGTGGCATATGAGTTGGAGCTGCCTGAGAGCAGCAAGATTCACAATGTATTTCATGTTTCGTGCCTCAAGAAGGCACTGGGTCAGTAGGCTACTTCTTCTTCAGAGCTTCCATCATTGGATGAGGAGGGACATTTGGTCCTAGTCTCTAAGGAGATTGTTGATACTCGAGAGAGAAGGTTGAGGAACAGGGTGGTAAAAGAGTTTTTGGTGAGATAGAAGGATTTGCCAGTAGAGGACGCCACATGGGAGAATGAGCAGATTCTTCAACACCCGAGTTTGCAATTGCTTGGGGACAAGCAATTTCGGGAAGGGAGGACTATAATGTCCCCTTTCAGTTAGCCACAGAAAGCCTCGTTGCCTTTTTTACTCCCGAAGGCAATTGGTGGAAAAAGGGAGTCATTTATTTAATTGTTTAATTATTACCTAAGTTCTCTAAGGTAATATTAAATAATTAATTAAATTATTCTTATAAGGTGACTTTATGAAAATTGACTAAAGTGACTAAGGGGAAATATTTTATTAATGAAACTATACAAAGTCACTTTATTGTTTTTAGAAGCTTTAAAAATAAGAAATAAAGTCACTTATCGAGCTTGAAGGAAAATAAAGAGAATGAGCTTTATTTGGGAATGCACTTTTTTTGAATGAACATATTTCCTCTGCAAACAGCGAACCTCCTTGGACGTGGGTGGAACCCTAGCTCTTGTTTCGGCTGTGAGACATCAGCCCTAGCAAGATTTCGAAGTATTTACAAGTTTCATTGTTGTGTGATAGAGTTTTGAGATGAATCGAAGCAAAACATTATTCCTGTTCAGATTTTCGTGACTTTGATTCCCTGAGTTTTGGCAACCAATATTGGTCAGTTTTTGGTGAGATTATGGTGCAAAGGAAGGCCTCTCTTACACAGAAACCCTAGGCGCTGTGAAGACAATCATTTTGAAGCATATTCAAGTCGGGCTTTGAAGAATCTAAGCAGCTTTAAGCAAAATGCGATTTCTGGCCCAGACGTTTTTTTGGAGGCACTCTTATGCTGGACGTGTTTATATCTGTGAGTTGTGGAATGGCAAACGATGGATGCTGGCTGGGCGTCTCACCTTCTTGAAGAAGCGACTGAGAGAATGGAGTCCATAGCTGCTGCAAACGAGTTTGCATGTATTCAAGGCATCCTCATCACTCCTAGGTTAGGGTCGAACTTCTTCTTCAAGTCTGAGCACATTTTGTTTGTTAGCACCTTTATTTGAGTTGTAGATACCCCCTAAATACTGGATGTAAGAAACTGGTAATTGGCATCATGCATTGAGTGCTGTAGTAAGTCATCAACCGTCCCTGTAGGAGCAGAAAATTGTATTTAAAACTGCTGTTAAAGCTTGAAACATTGTATCAAATCTGTTGTCTGCTGTAATACATTTTGAAGCACATTCCACCCATATATGTTGCTGGAAACTTGGTCTGTGATAATTCAATGTGTTGGGAAAATTCCCTAAACATCTGATGTAGCATTGGTAACTGCTGTGCATAGTTTTCAGTACTGGGGTACTCAGGAAATGCCAATAAAACTGCTGCTACAGTCTTTCTACCCTTCTGTGTATTACCAATGCTGATGAAGTGAATCTAGATTGAAGTGCTTAGTGTTGGCGTAACAACTAACACCTCTAGAGTAGAAGTTGTTATGAACAGCCTATGTACACTACGCAATGAGTGCTCTTCAAATTATGGAGGGGAAGCTCCCTCGTTGTGCTTTGACAAATATACTTGCAAAGGAAAATAAGCTAAAACTATGTCCTGTCTTTTTGTTTCAGCTGCTAGAGGCACAAGGCTTTCTTGAAGGAACCTATACGTTGCAGCTGAGTTTTCTCTGGTTTTGCAGATCTACTAACTACAACTTATATTTAATCTATCCAATCTCC
>VDFB02098950.1:100987-116085 GCA_007258455.2 Sequoia sempervirens
CCCATATGTGGAAAGAGCTCATCACAGAGTCACTCAACGTGATATTGTCCATCATGGCTACTCCCATGTAGGGAAAGGAACATGTGCACAAGTGCCCATCACGGAGTCACTCAACGTGATGTCATCTCATCATGACGTCCACCATGGCTACTCCCAGAGGGTGGATAAACACAAGTACAAGGAAATCATCACGGAGTCTCTCAACGTGATGTTGCCATGGAGTCACTCAACATGGCATCCACCTTGGCTACTCCCAAAGGGTGGAACAAGGGCTTTCACCTCAAATTTCTCTCACAGAGAAAGATGCATTAAACAAGGGCTTACACCTCAAATTTCTCTCACAGAGAAAGATGCATTAAACAAGGGCTTACACCTCAAATTTCTCTCACAGAGAAAGATACATTAAAGCAAATCACAGAAGATCATTGATGCTAAGTCTCCCTCTCAGCTAGGGCTTCATTCTCCACAATTCCAAGCTTGTCTCGAAAGTGCACAAACTTTACTTTGGAGAGAGACTTGGTGAGAATATCAGTAGTCTGCTCATCAGTGCTAATGTATCTCAACTGGATAGCTTTCCTCAATACCATATCTTTGATGTAGTGGTATTTGATCTCAACATGTTTTGTTTTGTCATGAAACACTGGATTGATAGAAAGCTTCACACAGCTTTGATTATTACAATGAATGACAGTCGGCTCCAATGATTGTCCAAACAATCCTGCAAGGAGCTTCCGAAGCCATACTGCTTCTCAAGCTACCACACAAGCTGCAATATACTTGGCCTCTGCGGTGCTTAGTGCCACTGAAGACTGCTTCCTGCTACACCAAGAGATCATCGCAGATCCCAAACTAAAGCAACATCCAGAGGTGCTCTTTGGATCAGCTACATACCCTACCCAATCAGAATTAGAAAATCCTTGCAGCTTTAGGTCCACACTGGAAGAATATCTCAAGCCATACCCAACTGTGCCACACAAGTATCTCAGGATATGCTTTGCTGCAACTAGATGTATTTGCCTTGGTTCACACATGAACTGACTAAGTGCACTCACTACATAGCAAATATCTGGTCTAGTATTGACTAGATACATCAACGATCCAATCAACTGCTTGTACATAGTAGGATCCACCAGATCGGAACTAGCTGCAAACTCTTTTAACTTCTGAAAATTGGTTTCCTTAGGTGTAGACATGGATTTGCAATCCATCATACCAAATCTCTTCAAGATGTCTATTGTATACTTCCCTTGACTCAGAATGATCTCGTTAGGCCTCTGCCATACTTCTAAACCAAGGAAGTAATGCATGTATCTAAGATCCTTCATCTCAAATTCAGAAGCTAACTCCTTGCATTTGATAATGAGGTGTTCTTCTCCTGTAAGAAATAGATCATCAACATAGAGAACTAAGATCAATGCCTCACAATTAATTACCTTGAAGTACAGGTTTGAATCAACATCATTCTTGGAGAAGCCCAAGCTCAACAGGTATCGATCAATCCTCTCATACCAAGCACGAGAACCCTGCTTAAGGCCATACAAAACCTTCTTCAATCTACATACATGAGACTCCTTCCCATGAACTTCAAAGCCATCAAGTTGCTCAATGTATACCTCTTCTTCAATTACACCATTAAGAAATGTTGTCTTCATGTCCATCTGGTGTAACTTCCATCCTCTAGCTGTTGCAATAGCTATGATAGTTCTAATGGATGTATAATGAGCAACTAGAGCAAATGTTTCTTCATAATCTATTCCCTCTTTCTGAGAGAATCCTCTAGCCACAAACCTAGCCTTGTACTTCTCAATGCTTCCATCAGCTGCATGCTTGATCTTGAAAAGCCACTTAGAAGATACAACAGACTTCCCTTCTGGTCTAGGTACTATATCCCAAACATTGTTCTTGAGGATAGATTGATATTCTTCAGCCATAGCATCTCTCCATACTTGCTGACTTGAAGCTTCTTCAACACTGGAAGGCTCAGATTCAATCATTTGACTCATTAATCCAACATAGCTTGAAAACTTCTCTGGTCTTTTGCTTTCTCAAAATGTTCCTCTAGGGGCTGCAAACTTTTCTACCTCCTGCACTGTTTGCCTAGCCCATAGAGGTCTCTTTTGACCAATAACAATGTCTTTAGGCCCATTAGTAGGTTCCAAAGGCTCAACTGGATCACCATCTTCTTCTGGTTCAAGAGACTCCCTCTGAATCTCAAGAGTATAGTCAACTTCCATGTCCTGAAGAGTCTCTTGATTTTCATTATCTATCTCCATGAAAGAGCCTTTAGATCTCTTGAATGCAACATCCTCTTCAAATCTAACATCCCTGCTAATCTCTATCATTTTCTAACCTGGAATGTAAATCCTGTAGGCTTTAGAAGACTCACTGTAGCCCACAAATATTCCTTTCTTGCTAGAAGGTTCCAACTTTGTCCTTTTGTCTTTAGGCACATGAACATAGACAGGACAACCGAAGATTCTCAAGTGACTGACTTCAGGCTTCACAACTGTGAAAGCTTCTTCAGGAGTCATGTTCTCCAAAATACAATGAGGGCTCCGATTCTGAACATACATAGCTGTCCTAAAAGCTTTGGCCCAAAGGAAGGTTTGCAAGTCTTGATCATGGATCATGGCCTTGGCTGCTTCTACAATGGATTTATTCTTCCTTTCTGGAACACCGTTTTGCTGTGGATTGTAAGGGACACAAAACTCCCTCTTAATTCCTGCCTCAATACAAAAGTTACGGAAGCTTCCAGAGATGTATTCTCCTCCGTTGTCAAATCTCGGAATTTTGATCCTCTTCCCAGACAAGTTCTCTACTAGAGCCTTAAATTCCTTGAATTTCTCAAGTACCTCCTCAGATTCTTTAGTCTTTAAGAAATAAATCCAAGTCTTTCTAGAGTAGTCATCAATGAAAATTATATAATACAAGAAACCACTCAAAGAAGCAACAGACATTGGACCACACAAATCAGAATGAATAAGATCTAGAATACATTTAGATCTACTTTCACTACTATGAAAAGGACCTTTAGTATTCTGTTGTACCCAAAACCAAAATTTTTGCTTCACTAAGGCATTTTGCTTAATTGAGTCTTAATCTTGTTAAAGTGATGTCAGAAAGTCGTTTTTGGGGTTTTTAAATATGGAGTTGGTGTATGGAGTGTAGGTAATACGTCCGGTTCTTGAAGAATTTAAGGAAAATGAAAATGAGCGAAATCACAAAATTTCTACTCTGGAGAGGAGCACATTCTCAAATGAAGCTATCTTTAAATTGAGATCACATTTGGGTTTGTCACCTCCAGCGGACATTTGTCAGAGCATCACGTCGGCTTACATTTGACTATCAAGCACATCCAAGCGGACTTGTTTTAGAGGCAAGGATTCTGGAAGATCTGGCCTAAAGCGTGGCCGAGAATTGTGCTGCTTGGAGAAAAGCGCGGCTTTTCAAAAGACACCATCTTTTTGGGGTGCCAAAGCGTAGGATTTTTGGCTAAATGCCACCCAAGATGTTGTTTCATTTTGTTGAGGCAGCGACGCATCCGTTAGTGGGTGAATCTGAGCTGCTGAAGCGCCTGAACCTGAGGTTGAACGTAGGGTCAAATCTTAGTCAGAATATCAAGGAAATAAGCAAAAGAGCACATTTTGGGAAAGGTGCCTAAGCTTTTCAAGCCTTTAATTCTTTCTTTACGATGATTTGAGGATATTGATCAATGTCCGTTATTCACGTTAAAACTTCCGTTACTGTCTCCGTCAGAGCAGAGAATATTTCAGCTGACTTGCGTCGAGGGATTTGTATTATTTTGTCGTTTCGAAGTAAGCTGAAGTCACGGAATGAAAATGACTTTGCAAAAGCCCTAGTTTTACTAGGATGATGTTTCTAGGAAATGTACACTTCTGGTATGCGTGCGGAATGAGGAGTTAACTTAGCGGTGAACTGAGATCGATCCACGAAGTTGTCATCGGAAGTTATGAAGGATTTATTTTTCCCTTCGTTCGAAATCACGAGAGATTTGAAATTTGACTAAGAAATCCGAGAAAAGCGCAGCTTTGAAAAAGCTTAGTTTTGAGCCGGATGTCGGTTTTACTTGGCGATGCGATCTCGTTATCTTTTGATTAGTTTTTACTCAGCTCTGCGATGCACCTGTCAGCCAGTCAATCGGAGAAGTCAGTCAACCAGTGTCAGAGGATGAACAGAGGTCCCGGCCGAGGTTTTAGCTTAAATTTTCATAAAATTTGGCTAAGTCTGGAATTCGCTTGAGAGTTCAAAATTGGATTTTCGAAAGTGAGTTGAATGGACGCCTTAACTGGAGTTTTAACTGCAGTTAGTCTAAACGTTTTCTGGGTTGTCATCTTCAGTTCGTATATTGGCATGTGGAGTGATCTTTCAGTTTGCATGTCGAGTTAACTAGTTTGCATGTTCAGTTAACTACCTTGCATGTTAAGTTAACTTGATTGCATGTCCACTTAACTGAAGATTATCAGTGAATGTCAACTGGAGTTCACATGCATGGCGAATTTGGTCAAAATTGTGAAGTTTGTGTGAAGATGGCGCTTCATTGAGTGTCAACTGAAGTTCTAAAAGGGACGGCATAAATGATGAAGCATAAATTTGTGAAGTATGGCGCATGAGGTTGTTTTCTTTAGTTCTCAAAAGGGTCGCCATATTTAGATATTTTAATGATGAAGCATAATATGTGAAGCTACGCCCTTTACAAAGAATGACAACTTAAGTTCCAAAAGGGTTGTTATTTTTAGAATTGAATTGAAGCATAAGTATGAAGTTGGCGCATTCACTTCTTGAATGTCAACTGAAGTCTTGAAAGGGTTGCTATTTTTAGATTTAAAGCATGAAATTGGCGAATTCTTTTCAACAAAGATTGTCAACTGGAGTTCTCAAAAGGGACGCTTTAGTTCTAAATTGTGAATTTAAAGCAAGTGTGAAGATGGCGAATTCAACAAGAATTGTCAACTAAAGTCAAATTCGCATGAATTTGTTAATTGAAGATTGAAAAGGGAAAACCCTAAAGCATGACGCCTTATTTAGCTTATCTTTGTTTCAGTTAACTAAGTTGGGGTCCAATCACAAGCCAAGCGCACTTTTCATGGATTTGGTGCTTTATGTGAATTTCAATGATGAAAGCATATATATTTCAGCAATGGCGTCCATTATTTCATCATCTTTAGCTTCGAAGTTCTTATTCTTCTTGAGCGACCAGCAAGCTAAAGGTGCTACAGGTGTCCGAATTCAGCGTTCTTCATAGCAACGAGTTCAGATTGTTCAGAGGAAGGTGATTCTAGACTTTATTTTGCTGCATCACGGTTTCATCAAGTTCGGAGAAGAGGTTGGTAGTTTTGAAGCCCGGACGGCGGCTTTTCTATCTTACATCTTTATTTCTTCTGGCTACTCACCTTAGGTACTTTCTTGGCGTGTCAATGAAATTTAACTCAATTTTGAGAATTTGATCATCTGGAGTTCGCACATTTCGGTATTGCGACCAAAACCCGTAATGTAGATTTTTTCGAGGAAAATTGCCCGCGGCCTTCGATGCAGAGCTCTGTGCTTTCGAAGATTTCTTTGCATGTGGGCCAAAATCACATCTTTTTGTAAATCGCATCATCTGGGTTTGTTCAGAATTCCGTTGTACACAAAACCCATGTTCCAGATTTTCTCAAGAAAAATTGCCCCAAGAAGCTCTAAAAACCCCTGCAATTCTCGACTGAAGAATCTTTGCATGTCAAGCTAAACGACGTGTTTTTGCAATTCTGATGTTGTGGGTTGTCTTAGAATCATTTACCTACGGAACCGAGACATATCTGAGAATTTTTGAATAGTATCCCTCCAAGGCGGAGTTATTTTTAGCTGCCATCGGAGCTTTTACCGGTATGCCAGTTGTCAGAACATAGCCGTGTTCACAGTCAACGGGCAAGTTTTTCAGAAGGCGGTTCAACTAGACTGAATTCGAGACCAAATCGGTCTTAATTTAGGTTTTAATCAGAGCAGCTGACAAAGAAGCGTTAAGTTGCAAAAGGAACAGAGATTACTCCATTTACGGAGCCGCCAAAGTCACTCAAATCCCATGCCATTGTCTTCGTGAAGATGGTACCTACGCTGATCTCGAGGCTGTGCAAACTAAGTTCCAGAAGCATGTTCGTGATATCTTGATGGAGATTTTGGATGTTATATTTGAGTAATTTCAACCCGATCTTGGAAAGGCCCGAAAGGTGTGGCGATAAGCGTGCACACAATTCACAGTAATGAGAAGGGTGAAAAGCGGTGTATTTTTGGGCCCAGTCAAAGTGCGAATGGCGGAGAGATGGGCGATTTCTTGGATTTGAAGTGTTAGGCCAGAGTTGACATAGGTGATACGCGGTTGGAGCTTCTGATTAATTTGAGAGTTTGAGTCATAAGCGTGATTAACTCGACTTTCAGTCTTGAGTTTACTTGCTGATTTAACACATGCTTATCTCATCCTTGGAATTATCAACACAGGAGTTAGGGTTAGGGTTTCCAGTTAACTGAAGGTAGTGTCCAATTAACTTTGCTTTAAATAAGGACGTGCATGCTTGCACATGGTCCATTTAGGTTATTTGTACCAATTAAGCGATGGTAGCTTTCCAGTTAAGCTGCGCCGTTTACTTCATTAGGGTTTAATAATTAATCTTGCATTTTAGAGGCGTAGTTAACACAAAAGGTGATTTAAGTTCCCTACACCTTGATGTATATAAATAAGAGCTTTTGCTCATTTGTAATTAACTTTTGCTTGAGAGAGAAATATATGTTGCGCCTAGCTTGCCCTCAATATTGCTCTTTTGGTATTTGTTCATGCGTCTTTGCTATTACGATTAATTGTTATGCCACATAGGGTTTCATGCAATTGTAATGGTGGATTCTTTATGTCTTGTGAATCTTTTATCATTTCAATCAAGTGTTATGCCACATAGGGTTTCGTGAGATTGTGATGATAAAATCGTTTTG
The DNA here is from genome assembly GCA_007258455.2 of Sequoia sempervirens. NCBI lineage: Eukaryota > Viridiplantae > Streptophyta > Pinopsida > Cupressales > Cupressaceae > Sequoia > Sequoia sempervirens. The sequence continues at coordinate 107,966 of VDFB02098950.1, forward strand.
TGAAGTCTTTACTACTTTCAATCAAGTGTTATGCCACATAGGGTTCCATAAGATTGGCGTGGTAAATTCCTCCCATAGTTAGATCTGTTTGAACATATTTACCATTGAGGTCAATTGTTATGCCACATAGGGTTTCAAGAGATTGAGATGATAAAGCTGTTTTGTGTATCTTTACCATTGTGATCAATCGTTATGCCACATAGGGTTTCGAGAAATTACGGTGATAAATCTGTTTCGTGAATCTTTATCATTATAATCAAGGGTTATGCCACATAGGGTTTCGTGAGATTGTAATGATAAAGGCTGTTTTGTGAAGTTTTTACTATTTTGATCAAGTGTTATGCCACACAGGGTTTCATAAGATCATCTTGGTGAATTCTTAAATCTGTTTTGTGCCCAATAAACTTGTTTAGATTGAGATGATAGTTGCGCCACCTTGCCTTCAAGTAGAGAGTCTAAACTCGTTTATCGTCCGATAGTCAATCCCTGCTCCATTTCCTCATGCTCTGTTTTCTTGAGGAAACTGGATAGATTTAAAGTAGTTAGCTTAGTTGTAGTTAATGATCTGCGAAACCAGAAAATCCTTAGCTGCAACGTTCTTGGTTTTCTTAACCTTGTGCCTCTTCCAGCTGAGAACAAAAAGATAGGACTTAGATTACTTTTCTTTTCCATGCATTCCAGCACAACGAGGGAGCTTCCCCTCCTAATTTGAAGAGCACTCATTACGTAGTGTACATAGCTGTCCGTACAAACCTGCACTCCAGAGGTGTTAGATTTTACGCCAACATATTCTTACCCAATGCACATCCTCGGCAAGTGCCTTCATGTTCTTGGCTAAGTTTAGGAATGCCAATGACCATCTTCTCCATGGTTGGAAGTGCTTTGAAGTGAAGGTGAGCAAGTCTTTTGTGCCAAAGTTCACACAAACTGGGGGAATCATGCAACAAGGCCTGCATAGGATGAGTGGAAAGTCTATAGAGACTTTCTTGCCGAACACCAATCACTTGGGTTGTCTTGATGCTAGAGTTCTTCGGCCATGCAAGAAATTTTCCTTTAGAGAATGCAACTTGATATCCCTTGTTCTCCAAAGCTTGTTGGTGTTTAAATTAGCACCTCTGGAGTGTTGATTGTAAACGTTCAGCTATTTCAAATGTTTTGCAACACTTCTTCGTTATTTAAAGAGAAGTCCCTCTTTGCTGAAAGCAATGCGTAAGGGAATGGTAAACTAAGGCTCCTATCTTTTTGTACTTCAGCAGTAGGACACAAGGGTGCACAAACACAATGTGTCGTAGCTAAGCTTTTCTCTGGTTTCTGCAGATCTTAACTATGACTATTCTAGCTTTTAATCTATCCAATACCTTCAAGGTAAACAGAGCATGAGGGTAAAGGAAAGGGAATGAACGGTTGGATCCACTGAATTCGCCGTCTCTTGAGAATATGACCGAGGCTCTGAACTCTCGGGTATACATCGGGATAAGGTTGGTACAAGCAAACACTCTTTACGGTAAACTAGATCTGAGACCTGCCAAGGAGGAGGAACCCCTATCCGAGGTATGGGCTAGGAAATGGTTTACAAGAAACAACAAATAAACGATGTCTTGGCCAACAAGCTTGCTAAGGAGGAGGAACCGTTGTCCGAAGTATAGATTGAAGGACAATACATTAAACAACAACAAACGATAACTGTCAATGACAAATATCCGAGGAGGGAAATGAAACAACAAGCTATTAGATACAAGACGTGGAAATAACTCAAATAGGTAGATCAAAATGCAAGCGCCTTCTGATATTCTTCTTCAAGCTTTATCAACAAATTACAAAGATTGGGATAGCAAAGGCACGGAATCATGCACAATTACAATCGACCAACGAACTCTCATCCAAGAGTGAACAAATATCCGCTTTCAAAGTTGTTGGCAACAATGGCGCAGCAATTTTGCATAGCAAGTAAAAGTTCAACAAACAATGACCCCAAGGCTCTTATTTATAAAATCAAAGGAGTGGGCAACCCCAAAATCTCCTTGAGTGAACAATGAGTTCTTGCCAATCAATTAGCAAGATTTATTCCTAAAAAAGGGGGAACAAGCAGTTAACTGGAAAACTACTTCAGTTAACTGAAAGTAAACAAAGAGTCAACTGGAAACTACTTCAGTTGACTGAAAGCAAACTAAAGGTGAACTTTAATGAAAGTATCCCTCCAAAATAGACATCCACATTTAGTGGAGATCTAAGATCCACAAATCATGGAAGCCGATTAGACATCCTTAATCAATGGGATCTGACAATGCATGATTTAAAGGGATATGGAGTTAACTTGGAAAGGGGCATCAAGTTAACTCCAATTACATTTAATGTCATCTTGAGTTGACTTGGAAAGAAGCATCAAGTCAAACTCAAGTATCATAAATGCCACTTGGAGGGTGTAGGACGTCCTTCTTTGGTGCCTTTATAGCTCACCATTAATAACAGTGTCTCTATCCATTCATTGACTTCATCAGCCTCTGGGGAGTTAATGCTCTGTAGAATGATGACGTGGCGTCGCAGCATTACCTCACCCGTTGTGAGTTGATTCCCGAAGTCTATACACTGAGATGCTGCCTCTTCGAACTTGGTTGATAAAGCTGCCACCTTAGCCAGCTTGCAACCATTTGGATCATCAAGAAAGGTATTGCGGATGACATCTCTGAACTGATTTTGTACAGTGACCATCTCAACGTATTCTCCTCCCTCATGCTGATATTCCATGCGAGGGAAAGATATTACCAACATTCTTGTGAAGTTGATAATAGTGGCGACCACCCATTTGTAATCAATCAACTCTATTGAATGGGCATCATAGGCTTTCACCTTGTACGCCAACTATTCCTTCCAAGCAAAGAGATGTTGCTTGTTTTCCTCGGAGTAGACTGATTGATACGCCAATTGCAAGTCTGCAATTGTGCTCTCGTCTTCTAGCCTCTTCTCTGCAATTCTTTGTTCTGATTGTTGGATCTCTGCACGAAGTCCATGTGCTCTATCCCGTAACTGGTACAGATTTTCCAGTATACATCTTCCCTTGAGAACAAACTCTTCCACTTGATCTCTCAAGTGTTTGCCGTATGTTATCAATTGTTGATGATTTTGTTCTGCGGGGAGATCTAACAATCCTGCTGGTAGGGCTGAGACGTTTGGGGTGCCATGCATCAAGCTGGTTATGTATGATCTCAGTTGCTGATTTTCAGCCTTTAAGGCTGTTTTTTCTTTTCCATCCTTAGCCATTCTTTCTTGTGCGCTCACCGAAGCTATTCTGAGAAGGTCTGCCTCCGCTTGTCGTGTAGTCTTCCCGAGGTTAAGTTGAGACAATGTGTAGTCTTCTACTTGTACCTCATGTATGCTTTTCTCTACTGGTGGGGCAGCAGTCTCTATGATAATTTCACACTCTGCATTCCTCTCTATGTGAACTTGCCTCTTCAACTTCTTCGCCGGCATGTCTTGTGGGATGTGGTCGAATTCGGTGAACTCAAGTTCATAGGAGGGTTTTTCCCTCTTTCTTCCTAGGAAGCCTTCAAGCCAAATGGAATCTCGGCGATCTTCACTAGGAGGAATATGAGGCCCTTGAATGCCCGATGTGTGAGACTCTGTTGGAGCAATGTCTCTTGGTGGCGAATCCAAGTCAATGAGTACTTGCGATTGTGGCGATGGTGGTGATATTGGCGGCTTTGTTTCCATAACAGGCACCGTTTCCGCTGCTGCTTTTGCTGCTGTTGATTCTGCTACTGGCTCTTCAGCAACTATTTCTGCTGGCTCTACTACTGGCTCTTCAGCAACTATTGTTGTTGGCTCCTTAGCGACAACTTCTTCTGGTTCAGGAGTAGCAATCTCTATTTCTTGCTCTGGGGCAGCAATGCTCATGATTATCTCAGGACTATGTGTGGCTTTCTCCACAGGTGTCCTCTGTGTTCTTGGTTTTGTAGGCTTCGACATCCTCACCCCTTGGGGAAGATTGCACCATTGCTTTTGCCTAGGTTTCCTTTTTGAAGTGGAAGGTGGTGGAGATTGAACCTGTGGTGGCTCTATTCTGTGAGGTATCACCTTCCTTGATTTCTTGCTGTCGAGATAGAGTTGGCTATTTCTAACCACTCTACTCGTTCTTTCCTCTATAGACGTGTTTTCCTTGGCATACCAATCCACTCTTGGGATTGGTTGGGAGTCAACTGAATCTGCAAAGAATGAGGGGAGAATAACTTCCCCTTCATCGTCGGATAGACCCTCGTTGTTTGCTGACATGAAATCCGCAATTTGCGAGAGTCTAAACCTGCTGTAGTTCCTTCTTCGCACTTCATACTTGTCTTGACAATTTACCCAATAATCTTCCATAGAAGATTTATGTGACGAGTGTTGCTCGAGATGCGCTGCATAGAGCCCTCTAGGGTCATAGGACCTTCTCTCAATGAGGTACTTGAGATTAAGCCTCACCGTTTCCTGACTCATCATCTTAGCATCTGCCGTGAATCTGCATCTATAGAGTCCCATTCCAACAGGAAAGTTAACAGCTGTCTTCTTCTTCAAGCGCAAGTAGACGTGAACTTCGGACAATTGTCTCAGGAATTCCATGAAGACTACCCTATCTGAGGGGTATCTTGGTAGCATGGCGAGGTGACCAATGTAGCCATACACGCGTATGTAAGAGAACGTAGGGAATTGGATGAACCAATCCGCCCAATCCGCCATTGCCTCTCTGGCTGCCTGTGAAATACGCACGTGCATTTCATGATCTAGCTCACGTACGGTGTGCATAATGAAGAGATCACTCATTCTTTTGAAGTGTCGCTCTACTTGAGTAAACTCAAGACATGTAAAATTCTCATGAACCTTTTGCACACCTAAGGTTCCCACATTGTTCAATATCCTGAAATCACCTTGGAAGGCAATCAGGTACACTAGGTAAGAGCACATGTGAAACTTATGAGCTTCCAAATACCCAATGATTTTTCGGTGGAGTGTGTCACTAATCAGAGTGGCCCAATCATAATATTCCCTTCTGCCAATGATTTTCACAATGACATAGTACATCCATGGCTGGAATTGATGACCATCCTCTTCTCCAGTGATTCTATTGAGTAGAGTGATTAACACTGCGTACTCATCTTTACATTCTCCTCGTCCCACCGACTTAGGCAAGCTAGCCTTTGTCACTTTTAGCCATTTTTCAGCTATTATCTTTTGACATTTGTCCTTGGCTGTCTCAAATGCCTTCTTGCATTCCGTCACTGATATGACTTTGCTGTTAGGACACAATGGAATATCAAAGCACTTTTCAATATCCTGAGGCTTTAGACTGCAAACAATTCTTCCATCTGCTGCTCTGATTTCTCTAGTGGTAGGATTGTAATGTTTGACACAAGCGATTACAAGCTCCACACTTTGTAACATGATGGGAATGGATGCGGCCTGTAGCAACCCAGATTCTTCAATATTCTGCAATGTGATCTGATTCATGCCTTCCAGCTGCTCCAGATCAACCACTGGATTTACTTGATGTAAATTTGTGTCAATTGTTTTCAAGTAATCATGGAATAGGGCCGTCTTGGTCCCGTATTGTACCTGAGAGTACTGCATCTTGAAAAACTAAAAGATTGACTATAAACTTGACCTTGTTTTGATAACTTTCGGAAACCCCTGAAAATAGCACCCTGTCGAGAAGTATTTTTCCGAAAAAAATCTGGCACATGGGTTTTGTTCGTGCTTCAATGTTGAATAAGCCCAATTCCTCAGAATTTTGATTTTGAAACTTTTTCGAAAAAACCCCAAAAAATAGGAGCAGCAAGATTGTTGATTCTGGAAAATCTGACGAGATGGGTTTCTCTGGAAAATTATGCTGAATCTACCCAGTTGCTCTGATCTGATATAGCCTGTTGCCTTTTTGTAAAATGCAAGAAAACCTAAGACAAGAGAGGAAGTAGACAGAAGATGGATTGGAAGTTTTTATCTGACTCCCTAAGAAAATCTGTCTCTGAATCCAATCCTCAAATCAGCAATCTTCTCCTGCTTCAGATCTGCAAGAAATATTGAAGAACGGATGAAAACCTTGTCTAGATCTATCAATGGCGTCCTTGAGAGCTTATAGTTGTTCTTGATCCTTAACCTGCAATGAAATAATGAAGTAGGACGCCTATACTTAGATTATATAGACTCAAGCCTTAGATCCACAAGTTTGGGAACCTAACTCATGATCAAAAGTGATTTTGGCTTGATCTGAAGTTCAAAAAGGTGATTTCCACTTATCGTGGAGTGTTTTAGCCAAGTTTAACTCAAAATATCTTGACTTTAGTCAACAACTTGACCTTTGACTTCTTTTAGGCGTCCCTTTTGAGTTTTGCAAGTTTTTTATTATTTTCTCTCTTGAATGACCTCAGTTTGATCCTGAATCTGGTTTGATCTATTGATCCCGAGCTGCTGCTGACACATTCACTGCTGAGGTGGATCTATCCTGAAGAGAAGTGCCTGGAAGACATGACGGTAAAAAGTTGAGTTCAGGGCCTTAAAAGAAAGGGCGCCTTTTCCAAGAAAGGGCGCTTTTGCTTGTGCCTTGGTAAATTTTCAATCTTCATTCTTCATCTTTTTTAAATGACCTCTCGTGCTTTGATCTGGATTTCTCGTTGATCGGAGAATCAGATGATCTTTTTGATATCTTGTCAGGTAGCCAGATCCGTTTTGCCAAAGATGACTGGAGTTGGAAAATCCAGAAGTCATTTTAGGGTTCCTTTATTCAAGGGCGCCCCTCATTGAAAAGGGCGCTTTTGTCTTTTAGCATGGTTATCTTCATCTAAAAAGTTGCCTAGTTTGATCCTAATTATTTGTTGACTGCCTCATCAGATGCTTGTGCTTGTAGTTGCGTTGCTGAGATCTACCTAGGCTAAGAAGATTGTCCTGGGAGACCTTTGGTCTTTTGTCAGCATCTAGAGGTCCAAAAGGAAGGGCGCCTTTCTTTTGAAAAGGCTCTTTTTGGTTGATCTTCACCTCTGACATTCATTTCCTGATATTTCCTCAACTGCCTCTTTTTACTTCGTCAGTGACTGCTTATGATCAACTCATTAGATGATTTAGTTGTTTCTTTCGTTGTCGAGCCAGCAAGCAAACGCCAAAGATGACTACTTTGGATGATCCAACATACTGCATTTGACCTTTAAAGATCATGGGCGCCTTTGCTTGAAAAAGGCTCTTTTCAGCATGTGAACTTGTCTCTCCTTCGTAACGTTTCCAGAGTTAGTCAAAAATTGACCTTTTTGGGTTTCAGGAATCTCCTTCATCAAACAGCCTCATTTTAGACCTTTTCCGCCATGGTTGCGTCGTTGAAGCTTTTGAAGCTTAACTTTCAACACTTGGTACTGGCCAATCTGCCATTAATGGTTATGGAGCTCCTAACTTTGTTCCTGAAAAATAGAAATAGACCCACCAGAGTAAAACATGCCTTTTGATGATTCTGACTTGATCGATGTGGTCGTGAAGCCTTTTAATCCTATCAAAATCATTTTCAGTCAATTCTGGGAAGGTCCTATTTTCAGGGGTTTTCCCTGAAAATAGGGGCATAAAACCCTGAATTTCAAATTTTCAGAATTTTGCACATGTGTTCCTTGACAGAAACCCACAAAGATCCTATGTTTGGTTTGACCTAAAACGGACTTTTAACGGCATTTTAACAAGATTTAGCTCAATTTATATAGAATGCCAAAAAAATTATTTTGGGTACAACAAAGTTGAAATTGAAACAAGGTTTCTCTTTTTCCTGGTACAAATAACACATCACCCAACTGAAGAGAGATGTCAAAATCTAAGTGAAGAGAGGAGGTTCCAACTCCTTTCACAGAATAACATGCATCATCTCCAATTATGACTTGAATGCTTGTATCTCTCTCCACCAAATCTAAAAGGTGTTCTCTAAAACCAATAATGTGACGAGAGGCGCCACTATCAATCAACCAAGTGTTGCTATCTGTTGGAATATTGCTAGATAGGGAAAAATAAAATAGAAATCCACTTGAATCCTTCTGAGGAGAGATCTCACCCACATCTGCAATAGAAGCATGTTGTTTCAGTCTAGTTCAACAATCTTTCGCATAGTGACCAAACTTGTCACATTT
>VDFB02098952.1:0-24168 GCA_007258455.2 Sequoia sempervirens
TAAATTTGATAAATTGATTGATGTAATATTGATTTGTTTGTCATGATATGATTAGGAGGACCCTGATGTTCTTCAGTCTCGAGAGTGTTTCCCGAAGATGTGAGATATGATTCATCAGTTCACATAGGTTGATTTAGATATTATCATGCATTGTGGTTTGACATCATTGTTAGATATGCCCCAGTATAGGATTAACAGGGGTTTGCTGACTACTTTGGTGGAGAGGTGGCATAGTGACCACAACACCTTTCATCTGGCTATTGGTGAGATGACAGTTACTCCCGAGGATGTGTATCGTATCTTGTGGATTCTAGTGGTTGGCGAGATAGTTGTGTATGACAAAGGAGAGCAGGGTGGACCGATGCCTTGCGTAGGATCTTCTGAGATGATCATGTTTCAGGATATACAGTTCCCTAGAAAGAAATGATTGAGAGATATGATCCTCTACCATGTATTATGTTTGAGTTCATTGGCAGATTCCTTTGTCCTAACCTTAGGTCAAAGGGATTATCGGTTGGTTGGGGACGAGTATTGGAGCGTATGATGTTGGAGGTAACTAGATATGCATGGGGTTTGTGTATGTTAGCCCATTTGTATCCCGATTTGTACCAGGTTATTTATTGTGGGGGGTGAGCCTCTCTTATGGAGTTACATTGTTGCAGATATGGGTGTGGGAGCATATAGTGATCACTCAGCCAGTGGGAGATAGACAGTGACCGGCGGGTAGACCTTATGTGTTCAGTTACACTGGTCCATTTGTTCAGCATAAGCTGGGAAAATTAGAGTATTAGAGAGTGCCTTAGATGATCTGGAGACCGTGACATGGCACCCTTACTTGGATTGTGAGGTGTGGCCAAAGGATCAAATGGAGATGTCATACATGCAGCTATCATGATACTTGATGGGACAGACACATTCTATAATCGAGAGACATTTGTATCTGTGGATTTTTCGTCAGTTTGGACGAGTTCAAGGGATGTCGCAGGGGGTTTCCCATTATGCATGGTGGCAACAGGATGTGATAGAGTAGGGTCCTGCCATTTCATATGGGGTTGCTCGTACTGAGTATCACACATTGGTGCTAGTTGTGTGGGATTATGTTCCACAAGTTGCAGATGCAAGGATGATAGAGGATTATTCTGAGTATTTCTACACACATCCCTTTCTGAGATTATCAATCCCTGATGAGCCAGTTCCTCCATTTGATGATGATGAATTTGTATATGCGGATTTTTCATCAGTTTGGACAAGTTCAGGGGATGTCGCAGGGGGTTTCCCATTATGCATGGTGGCAACGGGATGCGACAAAGTGGGGTCCTGCCATTTCATATGGGGCTGCTCGTACTGAGTATCATACATTGGTGCTAGTTGTGTGGGATTATGTTCCACAGGTTGCAGATGTAGGGATGATAGAGGATTATTCTGAGTATTTCTACACACATCCCTTTCTGAGATTATCGATCCTTGATGAGCCAGTTCCTCCATTTGATGATGATGATAGGGCACCACCTTAGGCACCGAGACAGAGGGGGGATGGAGAGGAGGAGGAGAGTGATAGTGGGGATGGAGGGGATGACGATGGAGTTGAGGGTGGTGGTGGTGATGATGGTGGTGGCGGTGGTGATAGATCAAGTGTAGGGACATCAGGTGCAGTTGGTAGTCACATTCTATATTTTTCAATTCCTAGACATAGGAGAAGTATTGTCGTACCTCAATCAATGATTCCTAGGATTCAGATTGGAGTCCCCTCTCATCAGCAACAAGCACAAATAGATGCATTACAAGCATAGATTCAAACTCTTCAGGGTGAGTTAGTGCAGGCTCAGGCACAGGTTCAGGCACTGACGGTTGAGAGAGATGCAAATAGGTAGCAGGTACAATAGGTACAAGCACAAGTTCAAACTCTTCAGGGTGAGTTAGTGCAGGCTCAGGCACAGGTTCAAACACTGATGGTTGAGAGAGATGTACCTAGGTAGCAGGTACAATAGGTACAGGCACATGTTTTCATACTTACTATAGAGAGGGATGCCTTGAGATGGTGGGCAGAGTAGGGTGAGGCCATTACTGAGAGATTACAGTAGGCTGCAGCAACTATCGGTACATCTGATTATTTCAGAGAGATTCGGCACACTGCTCAAGAGGCTCAATTTTACAAGGGCAAATATCATGAGATGGTTCCTCCCAAGCGGCGAGAGAGCTTTGCACAGTCTCAATCTGGAAGGTCCCAATCTTGGATTGTTAGCATGGGTGTTACACAGCTATTTCCTAGAGATAGGAGAGATCTTGGTGTAGGTTAGTCAAGTGGAGGAGGTATTGGTTATGTGATGCCAGCACCGTCTAGGGGGAGCACGACATAGCTTCGGTTAGGATATCACATTTTGATGTACTTTGGACATGATGTATACACTATTGTGACATTGATGATGTACTTCTAGTCATTAGACTTTATGGTACAGTGCCATTTTTTATATTGATGTATCTCATCATACTTTTGGATATCCTCATACACTTTAACATTATAATTTTTGAGGTTATATGATATGCAATGATGATTATGATCTATGTGTTGATATGATGATAGATGTCTATGATGAACTCAATTCCCATCTTATGATGATGATTATGATATGCATTTAATTTCTATGTTATGATGTTGATGATATGCCATGTGATGGATTTTATATTTTTGTAGTTTTCCGATGCAAATAAATGATGTAATGAATGAATGAATGAATGTGTATATGAAATGATTGTGTGGTGGTACCTAATTCTATGAGAATGTATGCAATCATGATATGGTATGATAATTCAATGATGGATGATTCTATATTTTTATGGATTTGTGCAAACGATTTTTTATACTATGTGAAATGGTTTTGATTATGCAATAATGATATGTGATGAAATGTGATGTTCATATTGATTATGTATGGATGTGTGAGCATCTTTTAAAATCTGCAAATACTAACATCTCAAACATGGGTTAGTACTTCACAAATCTATCAAAATAACTCCTATGAAATACCTTGTAGATGTTTCCAAATGCAATACATGACCAAATGAAGCTAAAAACATTATGAAAACAACAACAATTACCTATTCCATAGTGGATTGGTTTCACATGTGCTAGTGACCCTTTCCCAACCCTTGCTAAGAAGCCAAAATGATGAAATGCAAATGGAGATGATGAGCAAGATGAGTTCTCAAATTAAGAGAGTAACCTTGCATAAAATTTGTGGATCCCATGAATGAGGATTAAGCCTTCTTTTATAGATTTTCTTGATGAGAGATTGGCCAAGATGGTGAATGTGGGACAAAGATCAAGCCAATAAGATAAGGACAATTGTCAAGTGGTGATAGGCCAATGGTTGTGCAAGATTTGGGAAGAGTGCCCATGAGAGGGAAAATTTGAATTCAAATTTTGCAATAAATTTTGAAAGGGGGACAAGAAAAACAGCAATAAATGCAATGTTGAAGGGACAAATCAACTTGTCATGTTGAGGGAAAATGAGGGTTTTTAATAAATCGATAAAATTGATTTACTTGTGCAAGTGGAGATATCTAGAGAATGCAAGTGGGTGAGATTAGTATTTAATTAGGGTTAGATTAAATAGATGATGATTATGTTAGTTTAATGATGATTAGGTGAGTTTGACTTTTAGGACTTTGATATTTGATTTATTAAAATCAGAAAATGATGGAATATGATTTAGGATTTGATTTAAATGGATGTTTGATTTATTAAAAGGCTGATGATAATGTTTATTTGATTTAAATAAATGACCTTAGGATATGTAGATTAATGAAATTACCTGCTGAGTGAATGAAGGTGAACCTGATTAATTGATGAATGGTCCTAATGTGAAATCTAAACGGATGAACCTAATCAAATGCAGAATGTTAATTTTGCATGTCTACATTTTTCCCCTCTTGAAGCAATGTACTTGTTGCATTGGTTCAAAGAATAAACTTGCCACGATCAAAAATTAAAAAATTTCTGATTTTTCAGATGCCCCAGTGGAAAGAAGTACACTGGTACATTGCCCCCTCGAGAGATCGAGCAAAAAGATTCAATTTGAGGGTCAATCTCACGATAAAGAGGTTCAAAATGGGTGGTTATGGACGACGATGCAAATGAGATGATTTTAAGATGCTTAGAATAACAAATCTATATTATCCTAAACAACTTAAATGATTATATGATGCGAGATGGATGAGATGGGTGATGTGATATGCTGTGATTATGCAATGGATGATTTATGAGATGCTTAGACTAATAGATCTATATTATGATCATGATATGCATGTGAGATGATATGCAAAATACTGATGATTTATGGATGCATAATGGATGCATGATGGATGCATGATGGATGAATTGGTGATGCTGATTAACTATTCATGCTATGATGTTAGTGCGGAAAATGAAGAAATTAGATGATGACAAGAGGATCCAACAAGCCAACATTATGAGAGATGATGATGAGAGATGACGATGAGAAATGATGATGAGAAATGATGATGAGAAATGATGATGATAGATGGACGATTTTCTTATCAAGGATTGGGATTTTAAAAGGGTCACTTACCTTATGTTTGATAACACACATAAGTACGATGCATCAAGGTATAAAGGACCAGGATGGCGTGGTACTTAGTGTGATGGACTTTGACTCGACAAATAGATAGGAGTATTCTTGTTCACACCTAACATACAGAAACCTTGCTAGGATGCACTTTAGAAGTTTTAAACACCTCGGACCAAAACACGGAAAGGTATAATCAATCAATGCAATAGTCAACAAGCCATCCAAAACATCCTCTATACATATCTAACAAAGCAAGTATTCGCCAAGTTATTTTACAAGAACGTCCAACAAGCACAGTAGAAAAAACAATAATGATCGTTGCCCCATTCCTATCTCTCTAAATCCTTCATTCGGATATCATCGTGAGGTCCTTGGACTAAGCGCAATAAGATAAGTCAAAAAAAAAGGATAAAGCACACAAACAAGTTGATGTTCTTCAATACCGCTAACCATAAGGGAATGTGTTCTTAAGGATAAGGACCGAAACTTATTGCCAAAAGATAATGCCCATTGTAGGAAGGATACATCCTAGGACATGTTAGTGGATGGCGGCACGTCATTTCATCTATCCAAAGTGTTGTTTCTGATAAATAATGCCCCCTGTAGGAAGGATTCATCCTAGGACATGATGTTATCAGATGATTGATATGGGATTGTTTGGATGATGGACTATCGACACAAAGACTTGACCAACTTGTTTACGTACTGACTTAGACTTGAGACTTGACGCTTTTGAGTTTTTTACGTTTAACCTGCTAGACTTGCTTCTAACTGTTTCACCAAAGGTTGAGGATGACGATCAGTTTATTATGAGTGGTGTTTATTGTGGGTGCAAGCGATATGAGGCGGATGGATTTTTTCAAATATTTGGATGTTTTTGGAGTTTTGTAATGTTTTGAGGTTGTTTTTGGTATTTTTTGAGGTTTTACAAATGTTTTGGTTTTCGATTTTCCAATGTTTTTGGGATTTTCTAAGATTTTGACTAAGAGACTAACCTAAAGACCTATCTTAGGGGCCTCGGGGGCTGATCGATAGATTAGCCTTGCCTACGTTATACACGCAAAGACCACGTAGTTCGACTGACGACATGACTAATTTATAGATGACGATATACATGATAAGATGTCAGTTTATTATGATGGACTCCTATAGGACTGACCTAAATGTCTCAGGGGATGATCAATGATCTACCTTGCCTATGTTCAAGCTAAGAGACAACGTAGTTTGACAAGACAACCTTGTTTTTGGCTTTTTGAATGACTTTTTGACCTGTTTTTGGAATTTGATATGTTTTGAATGTTTTTGGATTTTTTTATTTTCTGATGTTTTTGGATTTTCTGATTTTCTGATGTTTTTGGATTTTCTAATGTTTTGAGAACTTTAAGACCATACACGAATCCGATCCGATGAGAACATGCCCCCAGCATGATGCAATAGACTACTCTGATAAAAGCAAGACAAACTGAACTTGAGAATGGGCCGAGTAGTACTAGGAGGGATCATGATACGAACACAGGACCAAGCTATGGTGCGGATGTGAGTGGATGAGTAATGTATGGAGATATGGATGTGATGGATAGATGAAAGTGAAATGGATGGATGATGCAGATCGAGCCATAAAGATTCTGGTGGATGGAAAGTGCTTATTTACACAAGGCGCCTATTTGCCAAGTTTTCGCCGAAGTACCTGCCTAAAGTGCCACCAAAGTGGTTTTCACTAGAGGACGATTTTTTTGATCCTTTTTTTGATTTTTTTGGATTTCTTGCTTTTTTTATTTTTTTGTTGTTACCAAGACGCCTATTTGTCAGGTTTTTGCCGAAGTAACCATTTTTTAAGGAATTTTTATGATTTTTTTTGGGTTTTTTGGTTCTATACCTTGGAAGAATTAGGCATAAAACTTTTTGAGATGGGAGCTATTCATGGGCTCTTGTAGAGATTCCCCTTTGGGTGTTGGTAGCTGATATGCCCCTAATTTATAGCTTGCTGTGATGATGAAAGGCCCTAACCAATTGGGTTCGAACTTGCCTTTGTTGTTGGGATTTAGGACATTCTTCTAAATTTTTTTTAAGACCAATTCTCTGACTTGGAAAGTCCTACTTCTGATCTTCTTGTTGTAGCTTCGTTTGAGTCTATTTTGATAGACTTACAAATGATTGAAAGCGTCTATGCATCTCTCATCCAATTAACTCATTTCGTTTAATCTTGACACGGTAGTCGTCATGGTGATGAGGTTTCTTGATGATATTACGAGGGATGGGGAGCTCAATCTCAATGGGAGTATGGCTTACGTCCAAGTAGACCAAGGAGGAGAATGGGGTGCTGGCGCTAGTGGGTGTGTGGATCTTTGTGGTTGATAACTAAGTGGGATTAAAGCAGATGCGATCCGACTGTGTCATTGACTATTTTCTTGAAGTTTGAAGATGGTTTGTTTGTGGCTTCTGCTTGGCGTTGCCTTGGGCATATCTGAGGTGGAGAAGCGATCTTTGGATTTGAATTTCGCACAAGTCATGGACCTCCCACGGTTCTTGAATGGTGTCCCATTATCTGAGATAATGGCTTGTGGGTCGTCAGCAACCGAGATGAGATAGTTTGGGATGAATTTTGAATCACTTTCTAGTGATATAGGTCATGGTATGGCTTCCACCCACTTTGTGAAGTACTCAGTTGCAGTTATAATGAATTTGTGGCCATTGGATGAGGTGGGTGAGATTTTCCCAATGAGATGTCCCCACTGAAAAGGGCCATGGTGTGATAATCGGGTGAAGCTCTTGAGCTGGAGCATGGATGAGGTCCCCATGCTACTGACATTGTAAACATCTTTTAGCATGATCATATGCTTCTCTTTCCATCATGGGCCAGTAATACCCCAGCCTCAGCAGTTTCTTGGCAATGGTTATTCCACTCAAGTGTGAGCCACAAATGTCGTTATGAACTTTGGTTAGAGCGGTTAATTCCTCCTCAGCATTTAGACAGTGTAGTAAGGTATCTTCTATGCTTCTACAGTATAAGGTATCTCCTAGGATGACAAATCTAGATGCCTTTTTAATAAAGGTTCATTTTAGGCTCGATGGTAGGTCAGCGGGTATGACTCCTATTCGAAGATAAGTGTAGATGTCATGATACCAAGGATCACCAGGACCAACAATTTCACACACATATTCCAATTCTGGTACCTCGAATGTGGGAACGAGAAGTTGCTCGATCATAAATTCATATTTCAGCACGTTGTGAGGGATGTCTACTAGAGACCCAATTGTAGCCATGGCGTCAGCGGCTCTATTGTTGGTTCTTGGAATCTGCTCAAATGTTATGTCAATGAAGGATTCCTTTAGAGTCTCCACCAATTTCTTGTATGGAGTTACCTTGTCATACTTAGTCTAATATTCATCATTGAATTGATTTATGATCAACTAAGAGTCTCCGTAGACTTTGAGGGCTATGATATTCCATTGCACTGTTATCCTGAGGCCTATAGTCAAAGCCTCGTATTCTGCTATGTTGTTCATGCAAGGGAATGCTAGTTTGTATGACCGTGGTATGCAGTCTCCTTGGGGGGTGATGAAGAAGATACCAGCTCCAAATCAGTGCTGTGTGTATGAGCCGTCGAAGTATAATTTCCAGTGATCGGCTACATTGAGGTTAAAGATGGATTCATCTGGAAATTCAAATACAAGAGGATTCTCAGAATATATGGGTGCTTCTGCTAGTTGATCTGCAATAACTTGACCTTTAATGGATTTTCTTTCCACATACTCGATGTCATACTCTGACAGTATCATCACCCATTTTTCCATTCTGCCCGTGAGCATTGCCTTGGATAAGAGATACTTGAGGGGATCAATTTTCACAATGAGCTTTATCTTGTGTGCCAACATGCAGTGTCTAAATTTTTGGGATGCAAACACTACTGCGAAGCAAGCTTTTTCGATGAAGGAGTAATTTAGCTCGTGACCGACCATTGTCCTGCTAATATAGTAGATGGCCCTCTCCATTCCATTTTCATCATGTTGGGATAGAAGAGCTCCAAGGGCTGCTGTTGTTGCTGACACATATAAGATCAATGGCTTTCTCAGAATAGGTGGCATTAACATTGGTGGTGTCAGTAGGTATTCTTTGATTTTGTTGAATGCTTCTTCGCATTTTGTATCCCATTTGTATGCTACTCCCTTGTGGAGTAGGTGAGAGTATGGGTTCTGCTTATCTGCCAGTTATGCTATGAACCTTCTAATGGATTGGAGCCTTCCTTGGAGACCTCTCAGTTGTTTTAAATTCCTTGGTGCTTCCATCTCGAGGATTGCTTTGAATTTTGCAGGATCCACCTCGATACCCCTCATGGAGACTATGTATCCTAGTAATTTGCCTGATTGTACGCTGAAGATGCACTTCTTGGGATTTAGTCTGACCTTGTATCCCTCTAATCTGTCAAAGATAGCACTTAGGGTTGCTATATGATATTTTCTCTTTCTTGACTTAGCTAGGATGTCGTCAACATAGTCTTCGACTATTTTGTGAATCATGTCATGAAATATCAGCGTCATGGTCCTTTGATAGGTTGCTCCTGCATTCTTTAGGCTGAATGGCATCATGTTCCAGCAGTAGGTTCCCCATGGGCAAGTGAAATCCGTCTTGTGTTGATCTTCTTTTGCTATCATAATCTGGTTATATCCTGAAAATTCATCCATTAGTGATAGCATCTCATGCCCTACTGTCAGGTCCACTATCATATCGATATTGTGAAGTGGAAAGTCATCCTTGGGACATGCTTTGTTCAAATCTCTAAAATTTGTACAGATTCTGATAGCTCCATCAGGTTTTGAAACAGGTACCAAGTTCGATACCCATTCTGGATAATCAATTGGTCGGATGAATCCAGCATCTAATAGCTTTTTGAGTTCCATTTTGACTAACAAAGCAATTTGAGGATGCATTTTTCGAAGCTTTTGTCTAACAAGTTTTGCATCTGGATACACTGCTAGGTGGTGGACCACAGTATTTGGATCAAGTCCTGGCATATCAGCATAACTCCATTCAAAGTTTATTTTTCTTTCCCTTAGGAATGCTGCTAGGAGTTCTTGCTCTTCTAATAATAGTGATTCTGCATAGAATGTGATATGTGGGGTCTCCTTTGTTCCTAGGTTGACTGGGTTGCATTTTTCGGCCAAGACTGCTGACTTCTCTTGATGAATGGCTCTTAAGGGAAGATTGAATCCTTCATCCTCGATCGCCTCAGAGAGGTTTTCACCATTGGATACGTCCTTTCTTTTTACTATTTTCTTGTCAGAGAGTGCCACAATGTGGTTTTCACTCAAGGACTTGGATATGATTCTTAGTTTCTTACTTTTGCGACTGAAGGATTCAATTGTTTCCCTGTAATAGACGTGTGTGTCCAACTCCATTATGAATCCTACCTTGTGATCTCCATCTGGAATGTTATCCCTCAACCCCATGAATTCTGAGAGTGCTTCATCATTTTTGAATATATCAAGAACTGGTGATCCTCGTTGGTCATAGTCAATCAATTGGGTATAGACTAAGCAGATCTCATGATTTTGATGATCGGATTCGAAAGATAAGGTACTAATCATGCAAAGGGTAGTATCCTCAAATAACCTAGGTAGACTGGTCAAGTGATCTTCATCATCGCTACTAATATAGGGCTCAGTGATAAAGTTATGCATGTTTGTCCCTATGGGTATAGGGGAGTGCACTTGTACTAGGACTGGCTAAGGAGAAACATTAGCGGCTCTAACCGGAGGACTTTGGCCATGTATGGTTATTCTCGGAGGGGTACATCCAAGACCAAGATTTTTTATAGGTCACATCTCAAGCATGATTGGTATTAAAAGCCCATTGTCATTTTGCCCCAATATTTGGTTTCTATCATAACCCATTGCAAGCATCATGTGTAAGCCTTTACTTGTCTCATCCATTGGTAATTCAGGTGTCGGTCTTTCATCTCGATACAACATGTGGGATGGATCTATCTCAATAACCTCTTGACCAAGGTCTCCCCAGCTTGTGAATTCAGGATAATCCTCAGGATTTGTTTGCGATGTAGAAGCTTGATTTTCTCGCGGGCGTCCCTGTGATCTAGGAGATTGTGGTAACTCTCCTATCACAAAAGCATTATTAGGGAGCCTATAGCTTCCACAACCATCCTCCTGGATGATGAGATTGATGTCGGAGATGGTGGGAATGGCGGGAGTGGGAGGTGTCTCTGTCGCAGAAGTGGATGTGAGGGTGGCGGGGTCAATGTATGATGTGGATGGGCCCTCATCATTCTTTGGCACTTGGGGGATTTTGTAATATTTGGCCTCAAGATTCTTGCAATATGAGAATGGCTCAGGATCTCCATGGATGGTAACCTCTTGTCCCTTATGTTTGAATTTCACACATTGGTGAAAAGTTGATGCTACGGCTTTCATCGCATGGATCCATGGGCGTCCCAAGAGGATATTGTATGGCAAGTTGAGGTCCAAGACCTAACAAGTGGTTTCCATGAGCGTTGGCCCTACTTTAATAGGGAGTTTGATTGTGCCCTGAGACACTCTTTCTTGGTCATCGTATGCTCTTATTGTGATGCCTTTCTCTTTGTCGATGGAGTCTTCTGCTATTTTCAACTGCTTAATGAGGCTAAGAGAATAAATGTTCAAACCTACACCTCCATCCACCAAGACCCTTTTGATTTGTCTTTTATTTACGATGGCTTCCAAGTGAAGTTCACGATTATGAGATGGTTGGGTGGGAAAATCTTGGTCAGAAAATGTAAGGAGGTTAGGCGTTATGATGTTTCCGACCATAGCTTGGAATTGCTTCGCATCAAGATCTGCGGGGATGGTGGATGAGGCTAATGCTTCTTTGAGGATCTTTTTATGGGCCAATGATATTTTTAACAACTCCATGATGGAGATGTGTGTTGGTGTTCTTTTGAGTTGGTCTACGACACTATAGCCATTGGATCTAGATGAAGGGACCCTATTTGGTTGAGATGACCCTGCAATGGTGACTCCACAATCTTCAGCATGGGCGCCCTTGATGGTGATGACCATGCAGTCTTCATTTAGGGAGGAAATGATTGTTTCGTATATATGATTTACACTGCCTTTTCCTTTATCCTTGTTATTCCCTTTATTGCCATGATTCGGCATCAGATTCATGTAGATTTTAAGATCCTGATTCCTAGTAGGTGTTTCCACATTTATGATTCTTTTGTCGATGAGATCTTGGATGATGTTCTTGAGTCTCATGTAATTGTTTGTGGTGTGGCCTTTCATTTTGTGGAACTCACATAGTTGATTTTCATTGTACCAAGGAGGTTTGACATCAGGTTCTTGATAATTCTCAAATGTAGGAGCTTGGATGAAATTTTCATTGATTAGCTTTTTCATGATGTCCTCAAGTGGTTCCCCCAAAGTAGTGTATTTTTTTTTGGGGTATGTTTTGCGTTGAGGTGGTCCTCTTTGGTCATTGAGGTTATTGATTGTGGGATTATTGTTGGGTTGATGCGTTGTGTGATGAGTGTTTTGATGTGGTGTTTGGATTTGTTGCGTAGGTGTGTTTTGACGCTGACCACTAATGACCACCTTGGCATCAACAATGCCATCATTAGTGATGTTCTTGTTTCTCGCCCATGTATGAGGTTTATCATTGTAATTTGATGACGGGCGGTTGTTTTGCAGTTCGTGATATGATGTTGATTCGATGG
The DNA here is from genome assembly GCA_007258455.2 of Sequoia sempervirens. Classification (NCBI taxonomy): domain Eukaryota; kingdom Viridiplantae; phylum Streptophyta; class Pinopsida; order Cupressales; family Cupressaceae; genus Sequoia; species Sequoia sempervirens. The sequence goes on from VDFB02098952.1 coordinate 12,296, forward strand.
GTTGAGTCACAAGGGCTCTTTCGATGCTAAGCGCCTTAGAGATCAATTGATCGTATGTGGTGATACCCTAAACTTTAAGATGAAATGAAAAGCGGCTTTCAAGGTTGGTGATGATTGTGCAGACTTGTTGTTCTTTTGGCATGGTCCACTTGCTCTGATTGGGCTTAGATCGCCATCGTTGAAGAAATGAAGCAAAAGATTCATTTTTTCCTTGTTTTAGAGCATATAGTTTTTTGAGACTAACATCCATTGTAATGTTACATGCATAGTTTCTAATGAATTCATCTCTGATTTCCTGGAATGTTCTGATGCCTGAGGGTAAGCGAGAGAACCATTCTATAGCGTTTCCTACCAAGCTCCTAGGGAATAGCTACATCATATAAGTATCGTCATATGCAACCTCCATACAATGAACTTGGAATTCCCTGATGTGATCTTCAGGGTTTCCCGTCCCTCGATATTTGTCAAATTTAGGGATCTCAAATCCCTTAGGGAATGGTTTCATGTCTAGGCTCCTATCAAATGGATAGGGACACAAGTTGCTCTGCGTTTTGGTTGTTCGCCCTGATTGAAGGTCGAGAACTTATTGTGATAACAACCTGAGTTGTGTCGTTACATCACTTTGTGGATCAGGGGGTGGGATGAATGTGTTTTGAGGTGTTGCAATCGTGGTTTGGATGGATGGATTGGTTGGTGCATTATTCGATGGTATCGGTATGTTGTGGTGAGGAAGTAGGCTTCTACTTGCTTTTGGATGAACAATGCTTGTTGTTGCTCTTGTTGTTGTTGCGCTAGGATTTGTGCTTGTTGTTGCGCTTGCTATTATTCCAACAACGCTTGTTGTTGTGCTTGTTGTTGCGCTTGTTGCTGTTCTAACAACGCCTGTTGTTTTGCTTGTTGTTGTTCCCACAATGCTTGTTGTTGGGCTGCCAATTCTACTGCTTCTTGTTGCTCTTGGTATTGCTTTAGTGCTTGCTGATATGCTTGCATTTGCGCTGCTTGTGCCAGAAGTTGTGCTTGAGCTTGCGCTTGCGCTTGCACTGCTTGTTGTTGTAATAAAAGTTGTGCTTGAGCGACCCTTTGTGCTTGTAATGCTTGTGCGGCTTGGGCGGCTTGTTGTTGTTGTTGCAATAAATCTTGGGCTTTTTGTGCTTGTTGCGCTTGTAATGCAACTTGTGCAGCTTTGGCAGCTTGAGCGTCTTGTTGCACGGCTTTTTGTTTCTACACTTGTTGGTATCCTCTTTGAAAAGCGGCTTGTAATGCTGCGTCAAATTGGTTTGATGTGGTGAACGTTGGTTGTGCTGGGGGTGGTGGTGGGTTTGGAATGGTGGTAGATGATGATGTTGTGTTGATTATTTGGTTGGTGGATGGTGTTGTCGTGTTGATTATGTGATTGGTGGATGGTGTTGTTGATGTGGTAAGTGGCGTCGTTGATGTGATTGGCCCTTGAGAGATGATGCTTTGCAATGTTGTGGGGGTGTTTGATGATGTTGCCATTGCTTGTGTGTTTGTCATTTGTTGTTGTGATGTCAACAATAAGTTTTGAGCATTTGGAAAAATGTTTTGATTGATACTCGGTAGAGGGGGAAGCCCTAAACCAAGGAGTGGTGTTGATGACAATGGTGATGGTGGGAGGATTGGAAATGTAAGGGGAGTGAATCCTTGCGAGAGTGTTGTGGTGTTGAAAATTCCCCCTGGTCCGAAAATGTCTCCATCCTCTTGTGAATTTGTGAGAAGAGGTGTGGGTGCTCCGTGAAAAGATGTTGATGATGGGTCATAATGTAAAGTGAGAGGAACATTTTGGTGTAATGGATTATGGAGGATGTTTTGTTCCACTGTGGTGTTTGCGTCCAAGTTTTGGTTATTCACAAGGGGATGTGATTGAAGTGCATTGAGGAATGTGTTTCCCTTGTTAACGTTGGGTTGAGTTGGGGCAAATGATGTTGTGATTTGCGGGATGTTTTGTGTGATGTTTTGAGATGGGGGTGTAGATGAAATGGGGATGGTGGATGAGATTGGTGGAAAAGATGTCTCTACTATAGTGCTCACATTAAAATCTGAAGGAAACTTGGCCCCTTGTTTTGCTAGTTCAAGCATGTACAATGAAGGGTTAAGTCTCATCATGATGTTGATGATTCTATGGTTGTCCGGATTTTGGAGCATTTTTGCTATTTCTTCGTGAGACATTCCAAAGGTAAGATCCTCTCCATGGGTTTCCTCTTGTGGGTTTTGCGATGATGTTGGAAGGTTAATTGTGAGATTTCCATCCCCAATGGGATTCATTTCAGGAGTGGTTTGGCTAAGATCACTTGAAGCGGGTGTTTCTTTGTTGGCTTCCATACTCTTCTTGTATTGAGATCTAGTTAGAACCATAAAACGGGGATCAATCTTGAGGAGAATATGGGAGATGAATCTCTTGATTCTTTAGATCGATCATTTTTTTTATGTCCCAAAGTGAAAGTTTTTAGGATGCCTTGAGGATCAAAGGTGATGATATGATGATGTTAGGGATGGATGATATGGATGTTTATGGCTTTTGATAAATCTTGAATGTGAGACACTAGGATTTAGGACTTGGATTTGATTGGATTTCAGATTTGGGATTTTGTCCTTGACTTTGATTTTGACTTTGTTTTTATTTTGAACAAAAGGACCCTAAGATGTTTGATAATGATCCAAGGGATGGATTTGTTCAAAGGATGACTATTGAATATGTGAAGAAAGTTTCATCTATCACACCTATTCAAATAAGATAATAACTTTTGCTAAGCACCATGGAGAAGGATTCATCTACATATACTAAGCTAAGCAAAGATGATTTAGGTAACTGACTAAGGATATGCAAAGTGAAATTAAAACACATTCCTAGCCAAAAGGTGTTTTGATAAATGTTTTCAAGGACTTGGTCTCAATGATTTTGGTGTTTGCTTGATTTTGTCATAAAGCCTAGCACTTCAAGGATGATTTCAAGGTTTTTCAAAAGATGATTTGTGAGATGGATTTGATGTTTTGAAAGATGGATGAAAGAGGTTTGATTTGTTTTGATCCTTAGGTGAACCTAAAAAGACACTTTGTGTTTTCCTAGACCTAGGTATTGAAGAGCATGCATATGCTTCCTAAAGACCTTTGTAACCAAGAAATGATTTCATTTGAACATTCATTTTCAGATTTCCAATGATTTTTTCTTTGGGATTTGTGAGTCTCCAATCACACATGAAAAGTCATTTTGCTTAGCTTTGCTTAATGGCTTTATTTTACCAAAAACACTTTCTTTGATTAAGAGTTTCAAACTAAGATGTCATTATCTTAATTTCTTTAAAAGCCCACAAGATATTTTATGTGGAAATTCAATGAACTTAAAGGCCAAGGGTTTCCTATTGTTTACTCAAGAAGACAAATTGAGGTATAATCAATGCTTAAGACCTCTAATGGCGTGATCCCAAGAGCTTGTATATGGATTGAGTCAATGATATTTGTCTTCAAAGGGGTTTGAAATTTTGAGAATCATGTTGAATGTTTATTTGCAAAATGTTTTCGAATACAACACTGTGTTTTCAAATGAAGAACAAGTACAAGCCCTATGGATGTGTAAGACAATATTTGTTGAATCCCCACTTTGACAAGTCTAGCTACACTTATCTTTAGCGAATGGTTAGATGTTTGACCCCACTGGCTCCCCTCCATGGCACTCACTTATATAGGGTAGCCAAGCATCAACACCCATGAAACTCCCATGGCATGTTTTCCATTTCTACTAGAAGACTGTAAAAGTGTGGGGCGGCTTCAGAATGGCCGTTCTTGCACCAACAAATAGATTAAGTTTTTTGGAAAATTCTTGCACATGGGTTTTAATAAGGACTTTCCGTTATGGAGATTGACCCATATGGTAAGAGTCCCCTTTTGGATCCATCTTGTCGGAGCCAACCACGTGATAATGGCATTTAACCAATACCCACATTTATATCTCGGCTGGAAATACTCTTGGCTTTAGAGTGTTACTAGTTGAGTTGTTCCCTTGGGTGAGTACTTTTTGCCCAAGGCAGGCCCTCTAAGATAAACAAAAGCAAGCAAAAACACAATCCGTAACTCGATCAATCTTTGATGGCACAAAGAAAGAGAATATACGTGAAAATGCCCCTACTCACACTTGCACAAGATATTGTTTAATTTTAAGCCCAAATCGAAGTGTGGAGGTGATCACTTTATCTTATGCCAAAATCATCAAAAAGGCCTTTTGATTCTTAAGATCGCTTGGAGGCACGAGAGAAGCGCATACGTCCTTTTCAATGACTTTAGTTTAAGTAAGTAACCACAAAACAAGGCAAACACACATTCATTTTATCCTTCCAAAGCAATTGAGTTTTGATTGTTTCAATTCTTAACCTCAAACAAAATCTAGTGAGTTTGGCAGTCCTAAAGTTTTTGATGCTTTGCAAAAGCCAAAGTGTTCTTTTTAAATAGCGAAAATTAGTGTCCTAAAAATGAAAAGATAAACAATTTCTTGAAGAAGCGTTGAAAAAACACTTAAAGCGTTTAAAAACACTTTGAGTTTTCAAAAAAAATCCTCCTTCCTTCATTTTCTTTTGCTAGCCTTCTCCTTGCTTTCCTTCGTTTGTACCTTTGTTGACTTTTCGCTTTCCTTGTACCTTTTCTCTTTTCATTTGCAGCCAACGAGCGATCTAAAGGCTATGGATTTGTAAGTTTCTATGATCCAAGGTCTGCTATGAGAGCCTCTGTAAATCCTTCTAGCGCCAAACTGTGAGTGTACTTTTGAAATCTACAAATACTAACATCTCAAACATGGGTTAGTACTTCACAAATCTATCAAAATAACTCCTATGAAATACCTTGTAGATGTTTCCAAATGCAATACATGACCAAATGAAGCTAAAAACATTATGAAAACAACAACAATTACCTATTCCATAGTGGATTGGTGTCACATGTGCTAGTGACCCTTTCCCAACCCTTGCTAAGAAGCCAAAATGATGAAATGCAAATGGAGATGATGAGCAAGATGAGTTCTCAAATTAAGAGGTAGCACTTGCATAGATTTGTGGATCCCCATGGATGAGGTTAAGCGCTATAGATTTTCTTGGTGAGAGATTGGCCAAGATGGTGAATGTGGGACTAAAGATCCTCCAATGAGAAGATGACACTTGTCAAGTGATGAGTGGTTAATGGTTGTGCAAGATTTGGGAAGGGTGCCCATGAGAGGGAGAATTTGAATTCAAATTTTGCAATAAATTTTGAGAGGGGGACAAGAAAAACAGCAATAAATGCAATGTTGAAGGGACAAATCAACTTGTCATGTTGAGGGAAAATGAGGGTTTTTAATAAATCAATAAAATTGATTTACTTGTGCAAGTGGAGATATCTAGAGAATGCAAGTGGGTGAGATTAGTATTTAATTAGGGTTAGATTAAATAGATGATGATTATGTTAGTTTAATGATGATTAGGTGAGTTTGACTTTTAGGACTTTGATATTTGATTTATTAAAATCAGAAAATGATGGAATATGATTTAGGATTTGATTTAAATGGATGTTTGATTTATTAAAAGGCTGATGATAATGTTTATTTGATTTTAAATAAATGACCTTAGGAAATGTAGATTAATGAAATTACCTGCTGAGTGAATGAAGGTGAACCTGATTAATTGATGAATGGTCCTAATGTGAAATCTAAACGAATGAACCTAATCAAATGTAGAATGTTAATTTTGCATGTCTACAGGATGTGATGATAATGAGATATAATGGTTATGTAAATGATGTGTGATGTTTTGTAATGATGAATTATGATTATGTGATGCAAATGATTATACAAATGATTGTGTTCTAAGGTCTTAAGCTTAAATAAGTGAATCTATCCAACTTCCAAGAGTTGTGGGAAGGTTTTCATCAGTTGATTCTTTATTAAATTAAGCTTTCACAAAACTTAACATATTTCCCAATTCTTTTGGAAATCTGAAGAGACTCACTCATTTAAGCTTAGTGAACCACTTTCCTAATGCTACTATATGAAATGATTTTGATTATGTAAATGAGATGCAATGCATGTTGTTTTGTGTTTTCTAATGCAAATATTATGATGTGATGCATAGATGGATGAACGATGTTGTAATGTTTTCTAATGTATGCAAATGATGATGCAACTGATATGCAACTAAATGAGAATATTTTCTAATTGATGATAATGCAACTGATGTGTAACTATATCAAAATGATATCTTTTTGGTAATGTCAAGTGTACTCAATCCCTTAATGCAAGAGATAACATCATTTTTGCAGCTTTGGAAATCCCATAAATACAGATGCAAACTAACATGGATACAATCTACTCTAGCCATGCAGATCTCGTATGCCAAATTTTTCATTCGTAACAAACGATTTTGGTTGTACTTTTTATCATCATTGGGCCTTTAAATTGTTGAAATTAAGTACAAGCATCGATGGTATATTTAGACCATGATGACTTGAGTACTACTTCCATTACGTTTGATAGTACAAGTTAACACAAGCATCTAAGTATAATTAAACTGAGATGACTTGAGTATTGCTTGCGCAAACAAACAAGAGTTAACCATTTTCCTATGAAAATTTGGAATGCCATTAGTGATACTTTGTAGAGCACGTCTCATGAAAATTTTCACAGTAATAATGATCAACTCACAAACAACAGACAAAGAAAAATCATAATCCTTCCTAGCTCCGCTAGTTCAATACATCATCACGAGCTCCAGAGATATGATAACAACAATCAAAGTATAAAAATTGAATGTTCAAGTGTGATGTGATAAACCCATGATTCAGAAGAACATCATCCATTTGAAATTTTCTTTTGATTTAATTGATTTGGCTTTTCTTTTGATTTGGATGGTTGTTGTGTTCATGTTTGTGTGATTGATGTTCAATGTTGAGTTGTACTACGATCATTGTTTTGGGTTGTGTTGTACCACTACTATTTGTCTATTGGTTCAAGCTCAAAGTTTATTGCCCCTAGTGAGTTTAGGATTTTAACCCCAATCTAGGGTGAGACACGACTACGATGCCAGGATATGTACATGGTGCATTCCAAGGATAGGCAGATGGATCGTGAAAGCGAATGGCGAAAGCAAATGGTCAGCAAGCTTAAATAGATGGAAAAGCTGATCTATCACAAATAGCATTTGTTGCCAGGTTTTCACTACTTGTTTTTATTGCACTTTTTCATATTTTTATGATTTTTTTTATCTTTTTGATTTTTCACTTTTTTTGGTTTTTTTGTATTTTTGATCTTATTCTATTTTTTTTTGGATTTTGATCTTTTTTTATTTTTTTTTGTTACCAAGACACCTATTTGTTAGGTTTTCATCAAGGCAACAATTTTCTTAGGACATTTTCTTATTTTTTGGTATTTTTTAGGACCTTTTTCCAATGCACTGGATGATTCAAGTGTAGAACCTATTGAGATGTAGGCTATTGAGGGGTTCATCAAACAAATCCCCTTCTGGTGTGGACAACTGATATGCTCCTGATCCAAAGGCTGACACAATGACAAAGGGACCTAGCCAGTTTGGTTCAAATTTCCCCTTCTTCTCTCGATCTTGTTGATTACGAGGATTCTCTTTCAAGACTAAATCACCAACCTGGAATCTTCTAGGTTTGACTCTATGATTGTAGCTTCTAGATATCCTCTGTTGATATGCTTTTAGGTGATCCACTGCATGCTGACGATGCTCATCTAAGAGTTCCAATTCCTATAACCTAGACACTTTGTAATCCTCATCTGAAATGATCCCTTTTAGTGAAACATAGAGTGATGGTAGTTCCACCTCAATAGGTAGAATGGCTTCTGATCCATAGACTAGAGCATAGGGTGTAGCTCCTGTTGGGGTATGGATGTTGGTTCTATAAGCCCATAAAGAAGAATTCAATTGCACATGCCAGTCACATCCAGTATCAATGACGGTTTTCTTTAATAGTTTCATGATAGCCTTGTTTGAGGCCTCTGCCTAGCCATTTCCTTGAGGATAATATGGTGTAGAGAACTGATGTTGGATGTGAAACTTCTCACAATGTTCTTCAATGACTTGATTTTTGAAAGGTTTTTCGTTGTCAGTGATGATGGATTAAGGGATGCCATACTGATAGATGATGTAATTTAGAATGAAGGATGAGATTTTTTTTCCTATGATGGTGATTAGAGGGACAACTTTGATCCATTTCTTGAAATACTCAGTGGCTATGATAATGAACTTGTGTCCATTTGACAAAGATGGATGAATCTTTCCTACGAGGTCCAATCCCCACTAACAAAAGGTCCATGTTGATGCAAAAGGTTGAAGTTCCTATGCTGGTGTGTGGATGATATTTCCATGAATCTGACACTTTTGGAATTTCTTGGTAAACTGAAAAGAATCCCTCTCCATAGTCGGCCAGTAATATCCTAGATAGAGGAGTTTCTTAGCTAAGGCTAAACCACTTGAATGAGTTCCAAAAACACCTTCATGTACTTCAGGTAAATTCATTTCAGAGTCGTCACATTCTGGACATCAGAGGAGAGTTCCATCAAGACCTCATCAATAAAGGACATCCACGATAAGGGTGTGTCAGGAAATTTGGCGAATGAAGTTTCATTTTTTATTGTAGGATAGGTCAGGAGGGAGGGTGTTATCTTTTAGGTACGTATAGATTTTCCCGTAGAGAGAAGTATTAGCCTCAACTAGATGGTAGATAACTTGGGACTCAGGTTTGTCATAAGATGGGTTGAACAGTTGTTCCACCATGAACTTGTAACAGGCTCGTTTCTTTGGAATCTGCAAGAGAGAAGCAATGGTCACCATGGCATCAGCAGCTTTGTTGTCACTTCGAGGATTCTGCTCAAATCTTATTTCCACAAATTAATTTTTGAAGTCATCAACCATTATTTTGTAGGGCATCATCTTGTCATCCTTTGTTTGATAGTCATCATTTACCTTATTAATGACTAGTTGTGAATCCCCATAGACAAGCAACTCTGTGATCTTTCACTCAATTGCTACTTTGATTCTAATGATCAAGGCTTCATATCTGGCTGTGTTGTTGGTGCAAGGGAACATCAATCTATAGGACTTGGGAATGGTATGTCCTTGTGGTGAGATAAACAAGATCCCAACTCCTGATCCATGTTGTGTATAAGAACTATCAAAGTACAAAACCCATTGTTGTGTGGACATTGTTAAGACATCAGCATCTAGAAGCTCAATGTTCATTAAATGATTGTCTTATAATGGTGCTTCAGCTAACTGATCTATGATTGATTGTCCTTTGATTTCCTTCCTATCAACATATTGGATGTCAAATTCACTTAGCATCATGACCCACTTATCTAGTCTTCCCATTAGATTAGCTTTGTTAAGAAGGTATTTTAGTGGATCTATCTTGGCTATTAACTTGCTCGTATGGGTTAGCATATAATGTCACAATTGTTGGGTAACGAACACTACTGCTAGACAATCCTTTTAAATGAAGGTGTAATTGATCTTGGAGCTATTTAAGGTTATGTTGATATAATAGATTGTCCTTTCTTTTCGTGTTGAATCCTCTTGCACTAACAAGGCTCCCAATGATATCTCAGCTATTGTTATGTATAATAAAAGTGCATTTCCTTTTACTGGTGGTATCAAGATAGGTGGAATCATTAGATATTGCTTCAATTGATTGAAGGCTCCTTCACATTTTTCATCCCATTGGAAAGATATATTATTGTGGAGCAAGTGGTTGAAGGGGTGAGTTTTTTCTGCCAACTGTGTGATAAACCTCCTAATAGATTGAAATCTTCCTTGCAAGGATTTGAGCTGGCTGATGTTTTTAGGAGGCATCTCCATGATGTATTTTACCTTTGCAAGGTCTACCTAAATTCCTTTAGCTAACACAATGTACCCCAAAATTTTAGCTGATGTTACACTGAATACACATTTTTTGGGATTTAGTCTCACATTGAACTTCTCTAATTTGTTGAAAATTTTGTTTATAATTTCTAGGTGTCCTTCTCTGGTGTAGGATGTTTCCAATAGATCATCTACATAGTCTTCCATAAAAGTGTGCATCATGTCATGAAAGATGGTGGCCATTGCTCTCTAATATGTGGCTCCAGTATTTTTCAACCCGAATGGCATGACGTTCTAGCAGAAAGTGCCCCAAGGACATGTGAAGGTGGTTTTATCTTGATCCTTAATTGAAATTTTGATTTGATTATACCCTAAAAATCCATCCATAAGTGAGAGAATTTCATGTCCAACAGTCAAGTCTATGATGATATGAATGTTAAGTAGAGGAAAATCATCTTTTGGGAAAGCTTTGTTGAGATCTCTAAAATCTGTGTAGATTTTGATGCTTTTTCTGGTTTGGAAATAGGTACGATGTTAGAAATCCACTCAACATAGTCAATTGGTCTAATGAATCCAGCATCCAATAACTTCTTCAGTTATTCTTTTACCAATATGGCAATATGTGGATGCATTTTCCTTAACTTTTGCTTGACCGGTTTTACTCCTGTTGGTAGTGATAAATGGTGCATGATGAGTTCTGGATCAATCCTTGGCATGTCGGCATATGACCAAGCAAAATTGATTTGTCTTTCTGTGAAGAATTTGATGAAGTTCAGTTTTTCTTGATCTGTCAAGGATTCTGCTAGATGGACAATCCTTATTGTTTCTTCCTTTCCGATGTTGATAGACAAGGTGGGTTCAACCAATATTTTAGATCATTCCTAAAAGTGTTTAGGGAGTGTGTCAAATCTTCCATCCTTCAGTTCCTCAAAAAGGTTTTCACTGTTGGATATGCTCTTTGTTTTTACTTTTTATAGATCTAATACTGCCATTAAATGGTTTTCACCATCATATCTATTCCATATATTATTCATTTTGCAGCTAGAAAATTTTACACTCTCCTAGTTGGAAGCTTCATTATGATGTTCAATGGTGGAATCTATTTCGGGATTGGTGGAACAAAGGAAGTTAACAATGGATTTGTCATTTGAAAAGAGGAGGATATCAAATTGCTCAGTTTGATCCCAATCTATGAGTTTGGGATGTACCAGGGGTAAGGAATCATTGGATTGGATAAAGTCAGATGTAGTAAGAGTCCCGATGGTAATGTCTTCAAATTGTCTAATAGTGAAATCAATGTTTATAAGGTAACTCTCCTCTGAATTATCCATTTCACTCTGAGTTTGATTGTCTTCACTGGAATCTGTTGGAAATAGGATGCCATTTAATTGCAAATCCTAAACATTAATTATTCCATGTATCTCCTAGATTCTTGGAATGTGTTCAACAACACTAAGATTATTGTGAGATTAATATTTGATGAAATAATCATGATTATTGACATTTGTAATTAATTCTAAATGTAAGAAGCATGTGAGGGCGTCCATATTGAGTTCCAAAATAATAGGAGCATGTGGGTGCACACATGGTAAGGTGACACTCACCTTGTGTTGAGTTAACTATACAGAGTAACATTTAACACTTCTAAATGCATGTAAAGATCCTAGGAGTTAGGATTTGATGTTTACATGCTTGAAGTTCAGTTCAGTTCAGTTCAGATCAGTTTAGTTCAGTTGATTTAGTTCAGTTGATTCCCGGAATCAGTTTAGATTCCCGATTGATTCGATTCGGTTGATTCCAGTTCGATTCGGTTGATTCGTTGATTCGGTTGATTATCTTGATTGCATGCATGTTGGTTATTTTGAGTTGCAAGTAGTTAGCTTTAGTTAAATTGTAATGCATAGCTAATAACATTGAGTTGTATGACAGATAACAGGGATTATCTCCAGTTAACAAGGGATGACCATTCTTTGGGAATGGTGTTGAGTAAATGTTTCAATTAACAATAAAGCACTTGAA
>VDFB02098954.1:0-18502 GCA_007258455.2 Sequoia sempervirens
ATATTTTAAGCAAGAAAATTTCATCAACAACAAAAAACCTGACTATAAACAAATCTTTAATTCCTCTACATCTTGAGCTTGCATCAATTGATTCAAATCAATGCAACTAAATATGAGACTTAAAAGACTAGGATATTCATGTTCTCCATCATAAAATATGATGGCATGAAATCGATCTAGGGTCCATTTCCCTATCGTAACGAGATGAAATGTGTTTATTCCAATTTTTTTTTATAAAGGGTAAAACGGGTTTTACAGGCACCCGAAACCACAAAGTTTACAATAGAAAGGAAAGGATAAAAAATTCCAACAGAAGCAAACGACTGCACAAAAGGAATAATACAGAAGAAACAGCAGCCGTCTGCCAAAGACCAGGAAGGTCAGACAAAAAATCCAACAAAAAAGCCAACAAAAACACCGACCGCGATTAACCCAGTGTCTTTAGGACAGACTCGGTCTCACCCTCTAGGTTTTGCATTTCTTGAGCACCCTTCTTAAAGGTTTGAATCATTTGTAGGGTGGGAGGAGCCTTCCTCTTATAATGGGCCCTGGCTCTCTTAGAAATGTCGGCATCCTCCTGGTTTCTTTCGTTGATTTCATCCAGATCAACCACCAAAGACCCCTGTTGGGCTTTGTCCAATTTCTCAGTCATGGCATTGATTATGATGGCGTTGTCTCTGGCCATTCGATTGTTCTGCTCGGCAATAATTTTAACAGTATTTTTCATTTTCTCTAACTCAATTTCAACCCTTCTGTCCTTGCCAGCATGGGACTGGGTTTCTCTGCTGACACCGTGATCTCTTCGTTCCACCTCTTTCTTGTCAAGCTCCACAACCTTGGCTCCCAAATCTTGTAGTTTACTTTGAAGGGCCCAATTTTTTATCTTTAGCTCATTGATTTCATGAAAGGTCCATTTCAAAAGTTTTAAATAGTTATTAGCATTATTTTTAGCTAAATCCAAAACATCCATAAAGGGATCCCTATCATTGTTGAAAAGAGTATTAGCAGGGTCGGGGGTAACAGGGGAGCTAGTTCTAGCATTTCTATCCAACGACAGGTCAGCAAAGGATGCAGTGTTGTTAGCTCAAGACTCCTTAGAGTCAGGAGAGTCCTCAGAGTAGGAGACAAGGTTTTAAGCCGGAGGGTACATATCAACACTTCTAGTTTTAAGGGTAGAACTTCCCGGCTTAAAATCAACACAAGCTTTCACAGAAAGGGGGTTAGGGTTTCTCTTACCAATTTGGACAGTGGGAGGGCTAAGGTTCATTCTAGCTAGGCTTAAATTGGGCAAAAACCCTGAGCAGCTAGGTTCAGTATCATCCTCCTCATAATCAAGGGATGCTTCCAAATTAGCAGGGATGGGAATTGTTTGGTAATGTTCAACAATTAATCTAATCAAGCCAGTATGCAAAACAGGGAATCTTCTTGGGTATTTCTTGTGGTCATCCAAACTTTTTGTGAAAGAACAGAGAATATAGTAGGGAAAAGAAACCCTGACCTTATAGCGGAAATGGTTGAGTAGGGCAAAGTGATAACCGTAGAACCTGGTGAAGCGACCATGTAATGTTATGTACTCCATGATAACACGAAGAACCTTTCTCCAAAGAGCTTTTATGGTGTCGCCTTCGAAGTAGTTGTTAGAAATTTTCACCAGTTTCAGTCTTTCCTTCTCTTTTTTTTAGAAAACTGATGACGACTTCATCAGAAAAAAACCTATCCCAGAAATTTGTTTTCCCGTCAGTGGACATACCCGTCGCATCAGCTATAAGCTTTTCGTTGAGCTCAACTTTCCTACCAAAAAGGGTAAGATCCCCATTATTCCAGTTCTTCTCAAAAATCTCAGTAGCCTCCTGATTAGAACCATGGAGCTTTTCCAGCAAAGGAAGTAAGTCCCCATTTTTAACTTTATTCCAAGGCTTAGCATTTCTTGTGTGCATCTCAAAGCTATCTGACTCAACTCTTTTCCTATCTCCACCCATCTTGGCAAGCACAGTGGGGCAAACAGAGAGGAAATCTTTACTAGAAATGGTCTTGCCAAATCTAAGAACCCACCAAAGTGTGCCAGGCCACCTTGCGGACTAAGCAATTAAGCTCGGTCCAATTGTTTATTCATCCCAAGTACTACAATTAACCTTAGGTCACAACGAGACATCATAGGGTTAAATGCGACTGGCATCTAAAATGTCAAAGAACAAGTATAGTTTATTTAGGTATTAAAACTCTTGGTGGGATATAGTAGAATTAAATTTTAATATTCTTAAGCTCAATGAAGAAAGGTTGGTAACATTGGAATGCTACTTGAATTAGGCACATGGATTTTTGTTGATATTTAAAATAATTAATCAAAATAATCATGCTGCTCTCTAATCTATTTTGAGAGACTGAGCTTGTTATTTTTTACAAGAGGATGGTGTTCTTTCTTTGGGATATGATCCAAAGAAATCTTATTCAATGTCAAATGGTTATGAAATTTTACAGCAAGAGCGAAATAATGGGTATGAATCTTTTCCTTGATGGAAAAGAATTAGGAGTTCTTACTGTTGGCCAAAGTGTAATTTTTTCTCTGGCTTCTTTTTCATTATAAATGTGTCACTTTGGATAACATACAAAAAAAAGGGTTTTAAAGGTCCTTCTAGATGTGTTCTTTGTGGAACTAGTGAGGAGAGTGTGTCTCATCTTTTCTTTAAACGCTCCTTTTTAGTTGGGATGTGGAGACAATGCTGGTCTATTTGGAATCACCATTTTTTCATGCTTCTTCTTTATCTAAATTTTAGGTTACTCAGGGACACCCTTATACTTTTGCCTCTATTTTGTTGATTGCATGGGATATAGGTCTTATTTTCATCTTGTAACAAATTTGGTTGAAGAGACATCATCGTATCTTTCGTGGTTACTAAATTCTTGTTGGGTATATTGAAAAAGGTTTTAACTTCTCTAAAAGAAATATTATAGGCTAAGTTACCTTTGGATGGTGTTCTTTCTTTCTTTGATAATCTATTTTTTCAAAAGTCGCTTTGGAGTAGGTGACTTTCTCCTCTAGCCCTAAGTTCAAGCTTCACTCTTTGAATAAGGTAAACAGAGTTGGCAAATGGTTCCTTCCCCATTTAGGATTTTATAAATTTAATACTCATGGTTTTTGTCGAGGTAATCCAAGGGTAGTAGGTAATGGTGGAATTGGAAGAGACAATATTGAATTAGTTCACTTCTTTTTTATCTACTATGTGGATTGCTACAAATAATCACATGGAGGCTTAAGTTGTCTTACTAGCTTTGGAGAAAGCTTGTGAGTTGGGTTGGAAAAATGCTATTTGTGAGATGGACTCAATGGTGTTGGTTTCCCTTTTGAATAAGAAGAAAACTTCTCAATCTTCTTCGAGGTTGTCTCGTTATGTGGCTCAAATTCTTTGCATGGCATAAAATTTTCTTTCATCTCTTTCATCCATATTCCTCATTTGTGGAATGTTGTGGATTATTTGGCTAAATATTCTTCTGATATTGATCATAGATGAAATATTGTGGATTGGGGATCTCTTTCTTCAATCAAAAGCTCAAAACTTATTACACTCCTTCATCATTATTTGGGTTGATATTTTTCTTTCTAGTCCTTGTTGGCCTTTTTTTTTAATTTTCTTGTGAGGCTCACAAGAGGTGGTTGTGAAATAAACCTCCTTGGATTTTTGGTCTTTGGCCTTTAATGGCATTCATTGCTATTCGAAAATCTTTATGTAACTCTTTCAGTTAATCAATTAATATATTCTCTTTTTTCTCAAAAAAATGAAAAAATAATTATTGTTCATGTTCTCATTTTAGTTTTAAATATTGGAGGAGGAAATTTCTTCTTGTTCGAGTCAACATGTGAAGTGGTCACATGTTTTATTTTAGTAACAAGTGTTGTATGATTTTATGCTTCTTTAAATGACACGACTTTCAAAACATGGGTATAAACCTTGAAACAATATAGAGATTATGCACAAATCTAAAAATATGAGATAATGGATGTGAAAATCGTAATACTTGCTTGGTAAGACAAATGTATTTGGATTTACATATTTTTATAATTTAAAATGCTTGGCATGTGGACTCTAAAGAGAAAATAATATCTATCCAAGAGGATGAGAACTACATGGAAAGGATATTTTATATAGGTCTTCTTTACGTTTATTAAGTATAGTACCATGTGTGATGAACCACTTGTTCAAACTCACAAATATAATCAATGCATATGTAAGATAAAGCTTGGGATGTGGATGACATGCCTTAAGTTGGATCGCATGTGATGTACTGAGTTATACATTTTGCGGGCAACCCCTCCCCTTTTCATGGCATGGCTTATTAGAAACATATGACTTGGCATAAGGCTTTCTGAATAAGATCTCATGCCTTCTTCTACGTTAAAGCAATTGCTCATAGTAATGGTGTTAGCAACTTCTTTAGAGTGGGGACATACATTGACACTCATGTTTCAATATGCGATTTTCTTTCTTCTTGTGGTCCATCCCTTTATTGGTGGTGTCATTGAGCTTGATTTCCTCCAAGAGTGTGACATTTCTTTGAATTGTCCTCTCTTGGAGACATTAGGCACAATGTTCCCTAAGTTAAGACCTTGCATGAACTAAGCAAGACTCCTTTGAACATTCCTTACACTATTTTGCATTTACAAGTTCGGTTATATGGCCACATTGCATAACACATTTTGCTTTCTTATGGAGCCATCTTATTTTTTCTTGAGTTTCAAGCATACAAAGCTTTGCTTGACTCATTAAGCTCAAATTTCATTGATCTGTGGCAACTTTAAAAAGTTATCAGGAGGTATAGCTTTCGTCTGGTTGAACGTGAAGTTGAGCTTAGGTGTGACTTTCCCATAGCCACTTGCTTGCTTGTGTGAGCACATACCAGCTGTATGCATATGTATCTCACGTTTTTGGATACTCGCCCAATAGATAGCTTGAAGTTTCATTGTCTCAAAGTGAGCGTGTAGTTTTCTAGAAAAATAGCCTAGATCTAATCCATAACATGCAACAAAGATGGTCGAAGCTTGATCCACGCTTTTTATTTTGTCTTTTTCTTTTCTCTTTGGCTTTGGTAGTGTATTCTTGTGCCTTGTTGTTTCTCTTTTACATGTGTGTTCTTTTGTGCCTATGTTGGTTGTCGCAGGATCTTGATTGTGGAGGCTTGATCACTGGCATCCTATCTTATTAGCACTGGTACACTTGGACCCCTCTTGATGTGAGTTCCTCTAATTTAGTGGGAGCTTGAAGCAAGTTCCTCTCACTAAAGTGGGGGCTAAATCTGGGAACGAAAAATGTATCCCTCTACATTTTCGTGCTTGTTTAGGCCATCCTTGTTAAATTGTGCCTAATGTCACCTTGATCTAAGTTTTGTAATGTGTTTTAGATATTCACATTGAATTTAGGGCCCTTTTAAGCTAAACAGACCTAATTTTTCCTTAATTTAATGTTGTAATGTGTATTTATTTACACCTTCACATTGAGTTTTGGGACCTCTTGCATTCATTACCTTCACACCTAACACCCTATATTATGCATCGCGAGGCTTATTTCAATCACAATCCCGACATAGACATCAAATATACTTAATTTTCCAATTCCTTGACATTTACTCCACTTGAGAAAGCTTGGTGGGACCCATATGCCACCTTGGGCATACGAGTCCCATCCAGATGGGACCTATATGCCACAAGTGGCGTATGCTTCCCATATAGATGGGACCTATACACCACAAGTGTCATATTAGTCCTATTTGGCCCATTTTTTAGGGATTTGAGCAAGAAATCAGGTTTTTAAGTTCAAATTTCATGAATGTTGGCTTTTGTGATCTAATAAATGGTAAGCTAGAGATGGATTGCATATATAAATAAGGTTTCAAATCGTTATTTATCTAAGCCTTCATGATATCAACCTAAGCAATCAAGAGTTAAG
Source organism: Sequoia sempervirens (assembly GCA_007258455.2). Taxonomy (NCBI): domain Eukaryota; kingdom Viridiplantae; phylum Streptophyta; class Pinopsida; order Cupressales; family Cupressaceae; genus Sequoia; species Sequoia sempervirens. The sequence goes on from VDFB02098954.1 coordinate 5,940, forward strand.
CATTCCAATACTTCACAAGAGTGTCAAGAGAGCATTCAAGAGCATTTCTAAGGCACTCAAGGGTAGATTCCTCGAACAATTATTGCAAAATTTCAAGATCCATCATCATTTCAAGATCATAATACATCAAACATGTTGTTGAGCTAGTGTTGTGATGTACCATTGAAGATCCATTTGCAAGCATTGTTTCATGTCCAATTCAAGATCAAGATCTACATTCTACATTGCCACTTCATGTTAGATTGTTGATTTACAGCTTAAGACATCATTCAAGGTATCATTATTCATGTTTCACATTTCAAGTTTCATGTTCATATTTTATTTTTTCATTACAAGGTTTAATTACCTAAATGGGGTTTGACCAAGGCAAAACCCTATTCCCTAACAATCAATAAGTTTTTGTCTCTTTACATGAGTGATTGCAGATCTAGGTGTCTTGGAGATTGAAGGATCTTTAAGGATTAAGTTGCAAGGTTGAGAGAAAATTTCAAGTTGTTACAAGGTTGATATCTTCACGAAAAGTCATCTACAGGTTGCAAATTAGGGTTTCAGACCCATGAACAAATTTTGGAAGGAAGAGCAGAGATAGGAGAGTAGATTCAGGTCTTAACCCTCTGAAAAAGAAAAGTGGCACTGATACACCGCTTTTGGAGTATGAGTCCCAGTACATCACATTTTTCTAGATTTCAATGCATTCAGATCAACCACTATGAGATTGCAGTTTTGACATAGAAACCCTAGTTTGGGACTAAACACTCAGACTGGCGTATGAGTCCCGTTAGGCACCAAACAACGAGTTTTCAAGGTTTTGGATCTTGTTTTGACCCCATCATTCTTCCAGGCACACCTTTGTACTTTCTCAATATTTTATTTTGCATTTCAGTTTCATTCCATAGGTCATTTAGTTAGGTTTTGAATGGTACTTTGCGTGTTACATTCATTTCTTGTCTTTCCAAGCCCTAGCTTGGCGGTGGACCCCTCTTTAGTCTCTAATGACACCCTAGCACAACTTATTGCAAGATCTATTTCCCACTTTCCACATTTGGATTGAGATCTCTAAGGTTTCCTTGAGTGTAATAATAGTGAAATAGGAACCATATCCCTTGTGCTCCATCTCCTCAAAGGTGGGGCACCCTATTTCGGTTGTTACACCCATTAAATTTTCTTGTGTTCTTGGAGCATGATGAGGAATCGTTGAAGGTATTTGTTGAGGTTGTTCTTCAAGAAGGATTTGAAAATGCGGTGAACTAGGATTTTAGGGAGGATTTGGGGGTGCATTAATAATTCCTAAAAGTTAAATAAATCTAAATAGAGAACATACTCAATCTACCTATTTAATACCAAACTCACACAAAAAATAACAATAACTTACTCCTTTGACCTCCCTGACATTGTGGAAGCATTTTGATGAAGATTTGGTAAAAAATGGAGCAGTTTTTTGCTTCCTAGAATATGAGTATGACTTGGAGGGTTTGGAGGAAGTGGACAAACTTTCTAATAGCATAAAACTAAAATGAAATGAAGTTTTTTCTTTTCTTAAATAAGCAATAACATGAGTGCGTTATAACACGCTCACGTTATTGCTCATTAAAGCAATAACTTGAGCGCGTTATAATGTGCTCACGTTATTACTCATTGAAGCAATAATGTGAGCACGCTACAATCAACTCACATTATTGCTCATTGAAGCCATAACGAGAGCATGCTATAATGTGCTCGCATTTTGGCTTTTTTTTTTAATTTTGAAAGTGGGGTGGCAACCTTTTGGCCCCCCATCCTTCAGCACCCGCCCAAAGAACATTGCTAGAAAAAGTTTGATAAGTGTGCCATTGACATCATAGAGAAAGCTTTACAATGTTTGTAAAACTTAGAAAAAAAAAAAAACAATACTTCATTCTATCGACACAAAAAAATGTTGTGTGCCATGATTTTCTAATAATTACTAAGTATTTGGTCAAAGATGGATGGAGGTTGGTAATATATGATCCTCTCTAAAACTTATACCAAACCATCACTCCTTTCCCTCATCAACTAGTTCATTTCTTTATTACTCACTTCATTCCACTCTATCCCAAATTTGTTGTCATAGGATTTGGTTACAAACAACAAAACTACTATACCTTCGAAATAATTTATTTTTATGATTTCCCTTCTAGTATTCCATCAAACTCCTTAAAAGAAAAGTTTATTTTATCCAAAATTGCAAACAATTTTCAACCTTCTCTATTTATAAATTAAAAATATATATAATTTAAACAAAAATCTTTTATAATTAATGTAGGCAAATGGGCGTGGACAACCATATTCATGATGGACGGTACAACGTCTCCTATATAACAGACTCAGACAAAGGCCTCCTTTACATTTTTGGACATATTTTTTTTAAAATAATGATCTAGATGTCAAGTAGAATTTAATGGTATAGATCATGAGTAGTAGATGGTTCTTCCTCCCACGAATAAAAATATGCACATACTTTTACATAAAACCCAATTTTTTAGTGGTTTATGAATATCATGGGGATATACTAATTTATGATCCCAACAAACAAGTATGAAGAAAAACTAACCAAGCTGTACAATGCCATCCCCTCTAATCCATGTCTTCTTGCATTTGGAAAGTTATAACTCAAAAGACGTCATTGAGTATGATTATCTTGAAAACTAGGTGAACAAAGTTGAACCATTTCTTCTTGACTTCAAGCTTGAAATAGCTACAACGTGTGACCATTATGACACTTGTTGTAATGCTAGAGTGTGGACAACTAGACAATCGTACAAACACGGTTTATTCTTTGCTCTCGTTTTCCTCGCATGAGTTGTCTTTTCGAGCCAGTAGGGGCTCGCAAAAAAGAAACAAAAATGTTATCGACCGTTGAACATTACATAAAGAGACAAGGTTTAGCATGAAGAACATGGGAGGAAAGAGATGAGGTTCTTCACTTGTTGAAATGACAAACTTTATAAAAAATCTATTTGTTGCTCTCAAAACTTTATGACACTTGTTATAAGTGTTGAAGCGTGGACCACTAGATAGTGGTACAAACCCATTTTATTTGTTGTTCGCCATACTTGTATTACAACACTACAAAACAAGTACAGACCACTAATCAACACTTCTATTACAATACTACAAGCACTGACTGCTACTAAGGACACTTGCACATTTGTTGTAACATTGAAGAGTGGACCACTAGACTATCGTACAAACCCATTTTATTCGTTGCTCTCATTTATCTCACAGGCATTGTCTTTTGGAATGTCAGTAGGCGCATGCGTGAAAAACATCGTTCTCGCTTCCCGCCTGTTGTAGAAATTCACGATAAAAACGTGGAGAAGCAGGTAGGAGGAAAGAGATAAGGTTTCACGTGAACAGCGTACGATTTGATAGTGCTGAATCAGCTAATGAAGACATGTTTCATGTTTGTGGCTTGTAATTGAAGAGAAATGTTTATGCTAGTTGCCCATAAATAGGGGATAGGGGATTGGAAGGAGTGGAAGGCAACGTTGAGCATTGTTAGCTATTTATTTGCATTGAGGAAGAAATCTGTGGAGGAAGGGTTCTAGGCGTGGAAGCTGATATTATGGCGGGCACAACGCTGAAAGTGGCGGCCATTTGTGGCTCTCTCTCCTCCACTGCAAACAATCTGGGACTTATTAATGCCGGTAAGCCTTATGATATTGGTTTCATAATGGTTCTACAATTAGATTATGATACTTAATGAAATTCAATTCCTTTGGCAGCCATTGAAATTGCTAAGGAGTCCATTCCAGGCATGGAGATTGAATTGGTGGATATAAGTCAGCTGCCTTTTCTCAACACAGATTATATTAAAGCTTATGGGTGGCCAGAAGAAGTAAAAACCTTCAGGAGTAAAATCCAGGAAGCAAACTGTCTGCTGTTTGCCTTGCCGGAATATGTCTATTCAGTATCCGGTCATTATTTTTTTAATCTCATATCCCGTCGTACAATCTTTATTGAAAAGGATCTTACATATGAATGATTTTTTAAATCTGTTGTCTTGTTTACCGAGCAGGTGTACTGAAGAATGCAGTGGATTGGGCAAGTCTGCAACCACCCAATATACTTGCAAGAAAAGCTGCTGCAGTAATGACTGCTTCTGGCGACCTTGGTGGTGCAAGGGCCCAATATCACCTGAGACAAATGGGGGTCAACCTCGATTTGTTCTTTGTTAACAAACCAGAAGTGTTTGTTAACTCCTATACGACCCCCCCGAAGTTTAATGAGAATGGAAATTTGATTGATGAAGATGTGAAGGCCAGTGTGAAGCAGCTTCTCTTGGGTCTGCAGTTACTGGCCACTCAGCTTCTCACCCGCCCCTGACCATATGGACATACACAGAATTTTAATAAACATTTCAGATAATGAAATGCTGTGGACGATTCGTTAGATTTTATGGAGTGGTGGAGTGTTAGAGATTATCTAGTACAATGTTTTTAATATGGTTCGATACTTAACATTTCAGATGATGAAATGCTATGGAGAGTTAGAGATCAGTACTCTTGTGTTTGGTTCAATGATCTTGGTTTGTGTGTTTCGAATATGATGAAATAGTTTGGTTTTATTTTCATTGGATATGAAGTTTGGCTTTCTAATAATTCGGATTGGTTTTGTTTGCTTTCTAAGGTTTCGAGGCCATCAATCGCCCCTTTCTGCTATATAAGATTAATAAGTGTTTCTAATGGTACAATACTGACCACTGCTCTAATGCTACAGTACTGACCACTGCTCATTTTCCTCGCATCACTTGTCTTTTCGAGTCAGTAGGCGCATGTGGAAAAAACATCAAAAATGCTATTGGCCGCCGAACATTACATAAATATCGTTGAATGTTTTGCACAAATTCACGTAGGAAGAAAGAGATAAGGTTTCATGTAAACAGCGTACGAGGAAAGAGATGAGGTTTTATGTGCTGATTCATCCCATGTATAAGAAGGGGATATATCTTCTATCAGCTTTGGTCCTTTAGTCCAATTAACCTTAGGTCAGGATCTAGGGTTAAATGCGACCCACATCTAAAATGTCAAAGAACAAGTATAGTTTACTAAATTTATATTTTAATATTCTTAAGATCAATCGAGAAAATGTTGGTTGGTAACATTGGAATGCTTTTTGAATTGGACACATTGATTTCTGTTGATATTGAGAATAACTATTTATTGTACATGTACTCATTCTAGTTTAATATATCGGAGGAGGAAATTCTCTCTTGTTTAAGTTAACCCATGAATAGGTCACATTTAATATCACGCATTTCATCATTTTACGTTTCCTTAAGTGTTCTTAAACATGGGTAGCAAACCTAAAACATCGAGAGACTGTGCATACATCTAAAAATTGAGACAATGACTCTCAAACTCCTAATGCTTGCTTGGCAAGACAAATGTATTTAGATTTATACATTTTTACAATTTTACAACTATATTTGGCATTTGGTCTCTAAGGAGAAAAGTTAATATATTCAACAATATGCAAGATGCACAACAAGCATGTATTTTACATTGACATGCTTTCTGGTTAATCAAGTATAGTACCAAGTACAAGCATATGTTAACTAAAACTATCCTTCATAGACCATTTCAAATTTATATATTGTCGTTTGTTGTGTTATTCAACGAGTGACACAAAGGCCAGGTTCATTAGGTGAAAGTGGACACCATTGACAAGTTGAAGAATTCACTTCGTTCATCATAGCAAGAGAGGAAGGGATGTTGTGCTTAAGAAAGTATTTGTGAATTAAAAAACCTTTCTACAATGTCAAATATGTATATGAGATGACATAGGATTAATGAGGTGCATATATTGTGTTTGGCTCTAAAACTCTACTTATAAAGATTACTTATGGATGTTTGAAAATATGTCAATCAATATATATTTTTTTATTTCTTCTGCTTGTTTCTTAGTTTTAGCTATCATTTTTTTTGTAGTGTGTCCACTTATATCTTCTATTCAAATCCATCATGTAAATAGTGTGGCTCTAGCCTTAGTTACACATGAGTTGCATATGACTCATTTTTATTAAGTCATACACACACACACACAAAGTAAATAAATAAAGTAATATCTGATTTACCACATTTCAAATTAATTTCTTAAATTAGGTTAATAATGTACATCAACCCATACAATCCTTACCCAAGTTATTTTCAATGATCTTGGTTACTTTCAATAGAATGAAATAGTTTGGTTTTCTTATATGGATGTTTATATTCATTATCTCTAGTAGGGGGATATATCTTATACGAAGTTTGGTTATTTAATCATTTTGTTGTTTAATATTGAGATTGGTTTTGTTTGTTTTTAAAGATTTCATATGTGGCCCATTTCAGGTATATCAGATCTATTATATTAATAGGTGTGACTTAAAAAATATTGTGTAATCAAAACATTTATATGTAATCTATTGATTAAAATATTGATCTAAAATTTTGTAAACACTAACACATCCATTTTTTAAATTACTAATTATTTTTACTATAAGCTATAATGTTATGAAATTTCTACATTTTGTAATGTTAGAATGTTGTTTCCCTTACTAGTATTATCATTGATTGAAAATTTCTAGCAATAGTTAACTGTGACAATATTTTAAGCAAGAAAATTTCATCAACAACAAAAAACCTGACTATAAACAAATCTTCAATTCCTCTACATCTTGAGCTTGCATCAATTGATTCAAATCAATGCAACTAAATATGAGACTTAAAAGACTAGGATATTCATGTTCTCCATCATAAAATATGATGGCATGAAAGCGATCTAGGGTCCATTTCCCTATCGTAACGAGATGAAATGTGTTTATTCCAATTTTTTTTTATAAAGGGTAAAACGGGTTTTACAGGCACCCGAAACCACAAAGTTTACAATAGAAAGGAAAGGACAAAAAATTCCAACAGAAGCAAACGACTGCACAAAAGGAATAATACAGAAGAAACAGCAGCCGTCTGCCAAAGACCAGGAAGGTCAGACAAAAAATCCAACAAAAAAGCCAACAAAATCACCGACCGCGATTAACCCAGTGTCTTCAGGACAGACTCGGTCTCAGCCTCTAGGTTTTGCATTTCTTGAGCACCCTTCTTAAAGGTTTGAATCATTTGTAGGGTGGGAGGAGCCTTCCTCTTATAATGGGCCCTGGCTCTCTTAGAAATGTCGGCATCCTCCTGGTTTCTTTCGTTGATTTCATCCAGATCAACCACCAAAGACCCCTGTTGGGCTTTGTCCAATTTCTCAGTCATGGCATTGATTATGATGGCGTTGTGTCTGGCCATTCGATTGTTCTGCTCGGCAATAATTTTAACAGTATTTTTCATTTTCTCTAACTCAATTTCAACCCTTCTGTCCTTGCCAGCATGGGACTGGGTTTCTCTGCTGACACCGTGATCTCTTCGTTCCACCTCTTTCTTGTCAAGCTCCACAACCTTGGCTCCCAAATCTTGTAGTTTACTTTGAAGGGCCCAATTTTTTATCTTTAGCTCATTGATTTCATGAAAGGTCCATTTCAAAAGTTTTAAATAGTTATTAGCATTATTTTTAGCTAAATCCAAAACATCCATAAAGGGATCCCTATCATTGTTGAAAAGAGTATTAGCAGGGTCGGGGGTAACAGGGGAGCTAGTTCTAGCATTTCTATCCAACGACAGGTCAGCAAAGGATGCAGTGTTGTTAGCTCAAGACTCCTTAGAGTCAGGAGAGTCCTCAGAGTAGGAGACAAGGTTTTAAGCCGGAGGGTACATATCAACACTTCTAGTTTTAAGGGTAGAACTTCCCGGCTTAAAAACAACACAAGCTTTCACAGAAAGGGGGTTAGGGTTTCTCTTACCAATTTGGACAGTGGGAGGGCTAAGGTTCATTCTAGCTAGGCTTAAATTGGGCAAAAACCCTGAGCAGCTAGGTTCAGTATCATCCTCCTCATAATCAAGGGATGCTTCCAAATTAGCAGGGATGGGAATTGTTTGGTAATGTTCAACAATTAATCTAATCAAGCCAGTATGCAAAACAGGGAATCTTCTTGGGTATTTCTTGTGGTCATCCAAACTTTTTGTGAAAGAACAGAGAATATAGTAGGGAAAAGAAACCCTGACCTTATAGCGGAAATGGTTGAGTAGGGCAAAGTGATAACCGTAGAACCTGGTGAAGCGACCATGTAATGTTATGTACTCCATGATAACACGAAGAACCTTTCTCCAAAGAGCTTTTATGGTGTCGCCTTCGAAGTAGTTGTTAGAAATTTTCACCAGTTTCAGTCTTTCCTTCTCTTTTTTTTAGAAATCTGATGACGACTTCATCAGAAAAAAACCTATCCCAGAAATTTGTTTTCCCGTCAGTGGACATACCCGTCGCATCAGCTATAAGCTTTTCGTTGAGCTCAACTTTCCTACCAAAAAGGGTAAGATCCCCATTATTCCAGTTCTTCTCAAAAATCTCAGTAGCCTCCTGATTAGAACCATGGAGCTTTTCCAGCAAAGGAAGTAAGTCCCCATTTTTAACTTTATTCCAAGGCTTAGCATTTCTTGTGTGCATCTCAAAGCTATCCGACTCAACTCTTTTCCTATCTCCACCCATCTTGGCAAGCACAGTGGGGCAAACAGAGAGGAAATCTTTACTAGAAATGGTCTTGCCAAATCTAAGAACCCACAAAGTGTGCCAGGGCACCTTGCAGACTAAGCAATTAAGCTCGGTCCAATTGTTTATTCATCCCAAGTACTACAATTAACCTTAGGTCACAACGAGACATCATAGGGTTAAATGCGACTGGCATCTAAAATGTCAAAGAACAAGTATAGTTTATTTAGGTATTAAAACTCTTGGTGGGATATAGTAAATTAAATTTTAATATTCTTAAGCTCAATGAAGAAAAGGTTGGTAACATTGGAATGCTACTTGAATTAGGCACATGGATTTTTGTTGATATTTAAAATAATTAATCAAAATAATCATGCTGCTCTCTAATCTATTTTGAGAGACTGAGCTTGTTATTTTTTACAAGAGGATAATGTTCTTTCTTTGGGATATGATCCAAAGAAATCTTATTCAATGTCAAATGGTTATGAAATTTTACAGCAAGAGCGAAATAATGGGTATGAATCTTTTCCTTGATGGAAAAGAATTAGGAGTTCTTACTGTTGGCCAAAGTGTAATTTTTTCTCTGGCTTCTTTTTCATTATAAATGTGTCACTTTGGATAACATACAAAAAAAAGGTTTTAAAGGTCCTTCTAGATGTGTTCTTTGTGGAACTAGTGAGGAGAGTGTGTCTCATCTTTTCTTTCAACGCTCCTTTTCAGTTGGGATGTGGAGACAATGCTGGTCTATTTGGAATCACCATTTTTTCATGCTTCTTCTTTATCTAAATTTTAGGTTACTCAGGGACACCCTTATACTTTTGCCTCTATTTTGTTGATTGCATGGGATATAGGTCTTATTTTCATCTTGTAACAAATTTGGTTGAAGAGACATCATCGTATCTTTCGTGGTTACTAAATTCTTGTTGGGTATATTGAAAAAGGTTTTAACTTCTCTAAAAGAAATATTATAGGCTAAGTTACCTTTGGATGGTGTTCTTTCTTTCTTTGATAATCTATTTTTTCAAAAGTCCGCTTTGGAGTAGGTGACTTTCTCCTCTAGCCCTAAGTTCAAGCTTCACTCTTTGAATAAGGTAAACAGAGTTGGCAAATGGTTCCTTCCCCATTTAGGATTTTATAAATTTAATACTCATGGTTTTTGTCGAGGTAATCCAAGGGTAGTAGGTAATGGTGGAATTGGAAGAGACAATATTGAATTAGTTCACTTCTTTTTTATCTACTATGTGGATTGCTACAAATAATCACATGGAGGCTTAAGTTGTCTTACTAGCTTTGGAGAAAGCTTGTGAGTTGGGTTGGAAAAATGCTATTTGTGAGATGGACTCAATGGTGTTGGTTTCCCTTTTGAATAAGAAGAAAACTTCTCAATCTTCTTCGAGGTTGTCTCGTTATGTGGCTCAAATTCTTTGCATGGCATAAAATTTTCTTTCATCTCTTTCATCCATATTCCTCATTTGTGGAATGTTGTGGATTATTTGGCTAAATATTCTTCTGATATTGATCATAGATGAAATATTGTGGATTGGGGATCTCTTTCTTCAATCAAAAGCTCAAAACTTATTACACTCCTTCATCATTATTTGGGTTGATATTTTTCTTTCTAGTCCTCGTTGGCCTTTTTTTTTAATTTTCTTGTGAGGCTCACAAGAGGTGGTTGTGAAATAAACCTCCTTGGATTTTTGGTCTTTGGCCTTTAATGGCATTCATTGCTATTCGAAAATCTTTATGTAACTCTTTCAGTTAATCAATTAATATATTCTCTTTTCTCTCAAAAAAATGAAAAAATAATTATTGTTCATGTTCTCATTTTAGTTTTAAATATTGGAGGAGGAAATTTCTTCTTGTTCGAGTCAACATGTGAAGTGGTCACATGTTTTATTTTAGTAACAAGTGTTGTATGATTTTATGCTTCTTTAAATGACACGACTTTCAAAACATGGGTATAAACCTTGAAACAATATAGAGATTATGCACAAATCTAAAAATATGAGATAATGGATGTGAAAATCGTAATACTTGCTTGGTAAGACAAATGTATTTGGATTTACATATTTTTATAATTTAAAATGCTTGGCATGTGGACTCTAAAGAGAAAATAATATCTATCCAAGAGGATGAGAACTACATGGAAAGGATATTTTATATAGGTCTTCTTTACGTTTATTAAGTATAGTACCATGTGTGATGAACCACTTGTTCAAACTCACAAATATAATCAATGCATATGTAAGATAAAGCTTGGGATGTGGATGACATGCCTTAAGTTGGATCATGTGATGTACTGAGTTATACATTTTGCGGGCAACCCCTCCCCTTTTCATGGCATGGCTTATTAGAAACATATGACTTGGCATAAGGCTTTCTGAATAAGATCTCATGCCTTCTTCTACGTTAAAGCAATTGCTCATAGTAATGGTGTTAGCAACTTTTTAGAGTGGGGACATACATTGACACTCATGTTTCAATATGCGATTTTCTTTCTTCTTGTGGTCCATCCCTTTATTGGTGGTGTCATTGAGCTTGATTTCCTCCAAGAGTGTGACATTTCTTTGAATTGTCCTCTCTTGGAGACATTAGGCACAATGTTCCCTAAGTTAAGACCTTGCATGAACTAAGCAAGACTCCTTTGAACATTCCTTACACTATTTTGCATTTACAAGTTCGGTTATATGGCCACATTGCATAACACATTTTGCTTTCTTATGGAGCCATCTTATTTTTTCTTGAGTTTCAAGCATACAAAGCTTTGCTTGACTCATTAAGCTCAAATTTCATTGATCTGTGGCAACTTTAAAAAGTTATCAGGAGGTATAGCTTTCGTCTGGTTGAACGTGAAGTTGAGCTTAGGTGTGACTTTCCCATAGCCACTTGCTTTCTTGTGTGAGCACATACCAGCTGTATGCATATGTATCTCACGTTTTTGGATACTCGCCCAATAGATAGCTTGAAGTTTCATTGTCTCAAAGTGAGCGTGTAGTTTTCTAGAAAAATAGCCTAGATCTAATCCATAACATGCAACAAAGATGGTCGAAGCTTGATCCACGCTTTTTATTTTGTCTTTTTCTTTTCTCTTTGGCTTTGGTAGTGTATTCTTGTGCCTTGTTGTTTCTCTTTTACATGTGTGTTCTTTTGTGCCTATGTTGGTTGTCGCAGGATCTTGATTGTGGAGGCTTGATCACTGGCATCCTATCTTATTAGCACTGGTACACTTGGACCCCTCTTGATGTGAGTTCCTCTAATTTAGTGGGAGCTTGAAGCAAGTTCCTCTCACTAAAGTGGGGGCTAAATCTGGGAACGAAAAATGTATCCCTCTACATTTTCGTGCTTGTTTAGGCCATCCTTTTTAAATTGTGCCTAATGTCACCTTGATCTAAGTTTTGTAATGTGTTTTAGATATTCACATTGAATTTAGGGCCCTTTTAAGCTAAACAGACCTAATTTTTCCTTAATTTAATGTTGTAATGTGTATTTATTTACACCTTCACATTGAGTTTTGGGACCTCTTGCATTCATTACCTTCACACCTAACACCCTATATTATGCATCGCGAGGCTTATTTCAATCACAATCCCGACATAGACATCAAATATACTTAATTTTCCAATTCCTTGACATTTACTCCACTTGAGAAAGCTTGGTGGGACCCATATGCCACCTTGGGCATACGAGTCCCATCCAGATGGGACCTATATGCCACAAGTGGCGTATGGTTCCCATATAGATGGGACCTATACACCACAGGTGTCATATTAGTCCTATTTGGCCCATTTTTTAGGGATTTGAGCAAGAAATCAGGTTTTTAAGTTCAAATTTCATGAATGTTGGCTTTTGTGATCTAATAAATGGTAAGCTAGAGATGGATTGCATATATAAATAAGGTTTCAAATCGTTATTTATCTAAGCCTTCATGATATCAACCTAAGCAAGCAAGAGTTAAGCATTCCAATACTTCACAAGAGTGT
>VDFB02098956.1:0-16386 GCA_007258455.2 Sequoia sempervirens
ATAAATAAATATATATATTCTACTTACATAATACAATTATTCTTTTCCAAAAAATATTTAAAAGAACTTACATAACAAATCATCCATTTTAAATAAATATATTTAAAATTATATTTATTTATTATTAAACCATCAAAATACAATTTCCAAAATATATTTATATATAAATATATATATATACATAATATATAAAATACATATTATGAATAATAAGCATATTATATATTATATATATAGCATATATATACATATATAAATATATTATATATAATAAACTAACCATTAAAGAAACCATTGTACAAAAATCACAGTGCTCAAATTGGCCGCATAAGAGTTTATTAAGGGAGACGACGCTATTTGTGTCAGTGCCTTCCCCACACATGTGTGGAGGGTGCTGCCATAGTAGGCTGGTCCCCACCATAATATGGAGGTGGCAATGGGGTTTAATCCCCAGCGCCTCCAAAATACAAACTTAAATTTATTTAATTTCATCATTGTTATTAATTCGTCGTATGGCGATTTCTTACAATTTCGTTTCAAAATAAAAATTTCCATAGGGAATTTACAGTGCTTTAAATAAAATAAAATATTTATATAAAATATATATATTTATATGTACATATATATTTCAATATATATGTATATTTATATATAAATTAATCCAAGCACTAGTTCAAGTTGGGCAACAAATTTTCATAGAAGTTTTCTATAGGAAAGATCAAAGATTTTCATTTTCCCAGACAATTAAAATAAATAAGGAAACCAAAAAAAAATGATAATTTTCTACAAAGATCTATAATTTCCTTTTGTATCAATCTATTTCAATTGATCAATTTACACAGAGGATCTAAATTATTTTCTACAGAGGTTCAATTTTCACGGAAATCTTTTAAAAATAAAAGCTTCTATAATAATGAAAAGCTCTTCTAATCTTTTCGAATTTGCATTACAATAATTAAATAAATCTTTCAAATCAAAATTCACAAAAACAATTAAAGAACCTATTCAAGAAGAATTGTTTCCTAGAGGATTGATGTCAAGCTTCTCTGTAACCTCAATTTTCCAAAGCTTCCTCTAGAACAATTGCCACTTTCCAGAGAACAAAAACAACCCACAACCAAGAATATAACAAACTAGATTCCTAGAATTATCAGAAAGCTTCTAAGATCTACAATTTCTTCAAAACACAAAACAATTCTTTTTATTTCCCAAAAACCTCTTTCTTTCTTTCCTGTGAAAAACAACTCCCTCTTTTTTCACCAATTTCAATAAATCCCTTCGTAAATCAATTTTAAGACAATAAGAAAACAAATCCTTCTAACTTCCAAGTTCACAGAACAAATATCTCTTCTTTAACAAACCAAGATATTTCTAAGATCTTTTCCCAAATATGCATTTAAAATTAAAAACAATTTATTTAATCCAATTTACAATTAAATAACTTATTTATTTTAATTCCCAATTAATTTAATAATTAAAATTACTTAATAATATTTTCAAAAAACTGCAATATGTTAAAGAGTGTTTAAAAGTGTGGAATCGAGTGTCTTTCAAAAACATTTTCAATGAGAAGCTGTTGATTGAGGAAAATCTTAGGGATTTGCATGCTAAGGTTATTGAAGATGGGATGAGGGAGGTGGATTTTACCTTGGAGCAGAAGTTGAACAAAGATTATGCTGAAGTCCTTTCGCGTGAAGAAATATTTTGGTGCCAGAAGTCTAGGGAAACGTGGCTGAAAGATGGAGATAGGAACTCCAAATTCTTTCACAATTCGGTTAAGGTGCGTAGATCTTTCAACAAGATTTGGTCAATAAAGAATGGTTTGGGTGAAACTCTTACTGATGTGGATCAAATTAATTCAGAGGCTGTTAAGTTTTTCTCAGATGGTTTTAGCTCAAAGGCATCTGAATCTGGACCATTGTCTAATTTATTGGGTGTTATTCCCCGCTGTATCTCGGATTCACAAAATGAGATGTTGATGGCGGAGGTCTCTTTAAAGGAGGTGAAAAAGGCGTTGTTTGGCTTAGGGGGGGACAAAGCCCTTGGACCAGATGGTTTTCCTGCTATTTTCTTTCAAAGATTCTGGGATCTTTTAGGTAATGATATTAAGGAGGTGGTTGAAGAATCCAGGAAAAATGGGTTGATCCTTAAGGAGTTAAATAACACTTTCATTGCGTTAGTCCCAAAAAAATCTGAGGTTAATACTTTTGAGGACTTTCGTCCTATTTCTTTATGCAATACGATTTATAAAGTTATTGCAAAGGTAATTGCTAATAGGTTAAAGTTGGTGTTGAAATCTATAATTTCTGTTGAACAGAGTGGCTTTTCTCCGAATCGGTCAATCTTTGAAGGGATTATTGTTGCTCATGAAGCCATACATACAGTGCGAATGGAAAAAATTGAGAAGATGCTGGTCAAGTTGGATATAAGGAGAGCTTATGATGAGGTTGATAGGGGCTTTTTGCTGAAAGTTCTTGAGAAATTTGGTTTTGGGGTGGCTTGGCGGGAGTGGGTGGAAAGCTGTATTAGTACACCGCGATTTTCGGTGTTGGTTAATGGTAGCCCACAAGGTTTCTTTGGTTCTGACAAGGGGCTCAGGCAAGGAGATCCAATGTCGCCTTTTCTTTTCATTATTCTGGCAGAGGTTCTGAGCAGACTGATTTCTCAAAAGCGTTGTGAAGGTCTTTGGAAAGGAATCAAGGTGGCAGAGGGGGTTGAAGCTATCTCACACTTGCAGTTTGTTGATGACACTTTCTTATTGGGGGACGCCACTTTGAGAGAAGCCCGGGTGATGAAGAATACACTTGATACGTATGGTTTGGCTTCGGGTCAGTGCATTAACTGGAGAAAATCTGAAATTTTCTTTTTTAACACCCCTCTCCAACGTCAAATTGACATTAGTCAGATTCTTGCTATGAAGATTGGTTCGTTGCCAAGTAAATATTTAGGTATCCCTTTGTTTGGAGGGGTGAATAAATCTTGTTTATGGAAGGACCTTGTGGACTCGTGTATGAAGCGAATGGAAGGATGGAAGAGTAAGTGGCTTACCTCTGCTGGGAGAATTCTTTTGTTAAAATCGGTGATCTCTGCCATTCCTATTTATTCTATGATGTGCCTGAAAATCCCTAAGAAAATTCTGAATTCTATTGAGCAGCGTATGAGAATTTTTTTTTGGAATGGGGTAAATGAAGAAGATAAAATCCCACTGTTGGCTTGGGATAAGATTGGTAGAGCCAAGGTTAATGGTGGTGCTGGTTTGAGGAACTGGCAGTTACTTAATGAATCTCTTGGGGCAAAGCTTGTGTGGAACCTTTATGCAAATCCTGATCTTTTATGGGTTAAAATTCTTAAGGCTAAATATCTTGATTCTAATGAGGATCATAGAATTTTCACAATTCGCAATCCTCCTATAGGATCGGCGATTTGGAATTTTATTGTGTCTTGTAGACCCGTGATTCTTAATCATCTTACGTGGCAGATTGGAAACGGGGAGAAAGCTAATTTTTGGGAGGATTCTTGGGATGGTTTACCAAACATAGGTGAAGGGCCTGATCTTGTTGCTCTCAAACAACACTTTACCCAAAAATGGGGTATGAAGGTTTAAGATTACTTGACTTTAAAGCATGGACAGTTGGGTAATGTTTGGGTGTGGAAGGATGTAGTTGGGGATGGTCTTTCTGAGGAACAAATCCAAACTATGCAAAGGCTGTTACAAGATAGGAAGGTCTTTATCTCAGGGGGTGAAGATAAATTGATTTGGTGTGGATCTTCTACAGGTTCTTACTCGGTTAAAATTGGCTATCAACTTTTGGATGCTTTGGAGCGGGAGGTTTTCTAGGCAAAAGATTTATGTTGGAATAATCATGTTCTTCCAAAAGCAGGAACTTTTGCTTGGTTAGCAGTTAAGGGCAGAATTTTGACTGGTGAGAGGAGGAAACGTTTAGGGTTTGTTGGCCCCTCTAAATGTGTTTTATGTGATAAGGTAGAGGAGACGGTTGATCATATGCTAGTCCAGTGTGAAATGGCTTCAAAGTGCTGGGACCATGTGCGACATAAGCTGGGTTGGCAAGGTCCTATGCAAAGGACAATACGTGAAGTCTTTGAAAGTTGGCCGAGTAAGTTACAATGTTCCTTTTTATCCAGTATTTGGGTGGTGGTGCCCTCTTTGGTGATATGGGAATTATGGAAAGAAAGAAATAGGTGTATTTTTGTAGAGAAAAGTGAATCTTTACAAAGGGTGTTATGGCGAATTGATCATGGTATTGAAGAGGTTATGAGCAGTGCAGTTTCTGAACCTCAATATCACCACCTCCCTTTTTCTATGATGGATAGAAGAATACAAAGGGTTTGGCCTGGCATTCGAATCAAATCTTGGCCGGGTTCAGTTAAAGTTAAGTCTGAGGGTGAATCCAATGCTAAGGTGAGTTGGGTTAAGCTGTTGGAGGGGTGGGTTAAAGCAAATTTTGACGGGGCAGCCAAAGGTAATCCTGGCTCGTTTGGTGCAGGTGTGATCCTTAGGGATCATCTTGGTAATACAATTGCAGTTGCAGCAAAAAATATTGAAGATGGGACGAACAATTTAGCGGAAGTTAAAGCTGCTCTCATGGCGGTCAAATTGGCAAGGCAATTAGGTATTAAGAAACTTCATTTAGAAGGAGACTCATTAATTATAATCCAAGCAATAAAATCTGGGGAATTGAAAGCTTGGCATCTTCAAAATTTTGTAAAATCTGTTGTTCAAGGCCTGGAAACTTTTGATGACTTTTTGGTTAGCCATGTAAAAAGAGTTGGGAATAAGGAGGCGGACATTCTTTCCAAATGGGCCGTATCCTTTGAAGAAGTTGGAAAATTGGCTGTCGAAGATTTTAGGAATATTCATTTTCTTTGAGTTTTGGGGTGGCGGGTTTTTTGTCTCTTTTTAATTGGCAGAAGTGTTGTTTTTTGACTGTTGAGGTTTTATGGTGTAATTTTGTTCTTTGAACTATGAGGTGGCGGGGTCTGTTTGCTAGCTTTTGGCGGTTGTGGAGTTTGTCTATTATTAGGGGTTTTGGTGATGGATGGCGGCTTTTCATGTCGCGATGTTTTTTAGTATTTTGAGTTCATGTGAAAGGACTGTTAGCTTTAAATGCACCCTTCAAGTGGCGGCCCGGTTTATGGTTGCAAGGTTGATGAAGGGTACAACACGCTGGCAAAGGACGGGGTGGACAGATTGGATGAGTGGCTTTTAAGGTGGGCGTGTTATGTTTCCCTTTCTCAACCATGTTGTTTGCGTTTATGTACTAAATGCTTTTTTAGTGTTTGTTTGCAGCCGGCGGAAGTACCTGGTTGTGTGTTGTATGCTGTCCGACTATTAAATGGAGCTATTTCGAAAAGAATGCTTCATAAATTTCAAAGAGCTATTCCGGCAGACTGGTGTGAGGTGTCTAATGATGGAGGCAATGTGGGGCTTTTCTACTAAATTGCAGCAAAGAGGTTTTTTTGGACCTCCCACAATGAAGCGGTTGAAACAGGTGCTCAAAATTCACCGAATTGAGGTAGTGGAAGCGGTGGTCGAGGTTTTAGGCCCACACTTCATGGAAGCGTCGCACCGGGGTCGCTTAAATATTGATATTGCGTCTATGATTTTTGCGTGGGCAATGGAGTTTGGGTAGAATGGTAAGAAACTAAATGGTATTACTCAAGCTCTTGTGAACTTTTATTAGGAAAAGCAAGGTCTTTTCTTAGGAATTAAAGCGATCTTAAAGAATTCGGCTTTGATGTATCGAAAGGCATTGAAAGATATGGAGCGAGGCAACGAAGAAGGCTGATACAACTTTATCAGTGGGGCGGCCGAGCGGGATAAAGAGAAGTATATAAACAAAGCGATGTCGGCAGGAAAAGTTAAATAGAACTTCACCATCAATTGTGACTTTTACACAGGAGTGAGCGTAAAGGGTGCCATGCCGGTTTCCACAGCAAGAAGCGGGTTAATGCGTAGGAGTCGGCGTCAAAGTGGAAGTGTTTACGGAAGCGGGGTTTAAGGAAGATCACGGCCAAAGGTTTTGGGTATGGGTTTTAGTGGGGTGATAAAACTATGGATTGAAGTTGGCGGTTTTGGTGCAGTCCGGTGTATGGCGGAAGGTGATGAGCTATTGAGCAATTGCTTATTTTCAGGAAAAAGGTGGCACTTTCGTAAGGTCTTTTTGGGGTTTGTTGTGATGTTGTTTTCTTTGTGGTTAGGCTGAATCACCGGTTACGTCGGGAAGGCAACGGGATGGTGATTGCCATGGAGGCCCGAAACAACGGCAAGGTTATCTTACTTTTTGATGTAGGTTAATGGATTTCAATGTCATATATTACCGAGAGCTTTTAATAAAATTTATACTTTCGTTATACAAGCCGGAGAGCTTCTTCTTTAATATTATATTGTAATTTACACCCTTTATTAATAAAATATCAACTTTCTGATCAAAAAAATTACTTAATAATATAACTTAAATTAAATTAATTAATTTATAATAAAATCTCCATATTAATTAAACACTTAATCACAACATATAATTTAATCCTTACAAATAAAAACTTGCACGATAAATAAAATACCAAGACCAACATGGATAAGGAACATGACCAACATACAGGCTGATGACACACTGTGCTAGGGTAAAGGTTTGACAAGGTTAACCAGTTACTATCTCCCAATCATTACTGTTGAGTAGTGGACACACTCAAACCTGTGAAACCGGGTGAAACTGTTGTCCTATACCTGCAAACCTACAACAAAAGCAAAATTCATACATGTATCCAGATAATAATTCATACACACTGTGAAGAGAAAATCACGAAAATCACAGGGCACTCACGAGAGAGTGATGCAATACCATTCTCTTCACCAATACAATGTCACATCAACTGACGAGATAATATATTAATTAAACTACAATAAGCATATATAGCAATGTCGTCACAACTAAGCATTTATGCAAACATAAAGCATATTAAACATAATCACCATGCATATAATGTATCATCACATCCATATAGTCTATCATTGCTCCATTGTCAGCGATAGAATAACAAACACATAAAATAAGGTCTATCAAATAATCATAACTGTTAGAGAAAACATAGCAAATCGGAGGGGTGTTACAACCATTCAAGAAACTAACAAACATAAATAAACATGGAGGTTGAATCATGCATGCACAATGAGCAAGCTCAAAGAAAACACCCAACTTCAATGCATTGCTTCCTTCTATTGCTACAAAATGCCTCTTACAACAATTCAACACCTCTTACAAATGAGGAGCAAGCCCATATTTATAGTTTTCCAAAAGAAGAATGAATGGTCAAGATTCATTTACAATGAGTGACTCAGATTCATTCTAGTTTAGGGTTTCACCTAACCCCAACATTTTACAATATAAAAATAGACTCTTTTGTCTTTTTCTTATTTTGTCTTGTAGTCTATTTTGTCTTTTAGCTAGGAACTGTTGAAATTTTCCCTTTTGCTGACATGTCTTCTAACATTTCTTCATTCAATCGGGCGAATCTTCCTACAGATTTGTATCAATGAGAAGTAGAAATCTCCCCCTTGGTTCCGGTGGACAACTCTTGATAATCATCATCATTTGGCGAAAATAAAACAGCCCCCCTCCTACTATCTTGTTTGAAAACATCTCTCTAGCTATCGTATTGTCAAACACCAATCCTCGGACAAGTCTTCATTGAATATTTGAGCTGAATTTGGAATACTTCAGGGAACACTATCCTTAGCATGCATCCACTCATAGATACATCCCCTCTTTCAACTATTCTAGGCACACATCCACAGGTAGATATGTCTCCCCTTGAATAATTTTGAATTAAAATCTTTCCCTTTGCACCTGCCATGTTGCAAGCCCTGCATAATGACAGATTGATAAATTAAATTAGGCCTGTAAACCATTGCATAATATCAAATCATAAAACTCGAATACAACGTTGCTCCTTATGGCCTTAGCATAAAACTTTTGAAACTTTCCATATTTCCCTTCAACTTAAGGTGATGTTATCATTTATAGAGTTTTAAACGTTTAATCCCCTCTTTGATTTTAAAAAGGTTCAAGTGATCACTCCTATTAATATCAATGTGCCTTTATAAAAACCTTATGTGACCTTGAGCTTTGAGGGATGATTGTATGTGTTATTAGAATATTCCCTTATAAATTTCAATACTCCCTTCAAGGTTCATTATATCGATGACTCTAATTTGAAAAGTTCTATCACCACTTGCTAGTTGGGAACCAATAAGCACAAAACAATTTGTGGAGTCCAAAACTTTTGGAAATATTAAATGTGGGGTTTCATGGGAGTGAACGTCAGCATGACGGTGGGCAGAACCCACAGACAACAAACCCGTACGCAAGTTCTGTAGACAAAAGAGTGTGGAAGGACCCTGCTGGGGTGTCGTCATGAGCACACCACAAGACGTCGGTGACTAGGGCCTCCATTTGGTTAATCCCCGCCAGAACAAGGAGGGAATCTTACAAAAAAATGCCATTCCACAATGAGCTCAAATGAGTGTGTCTTTGGTGGATTGGTCATAGAAATTATTTTATCCTATATTCCCAAACTATGTAAAATAGACTCAAATAATCCCATCTTTTGAGTTTGTATACACATGAAGCATCAAAATGGCCGATATAATGTCATAGATGAAGAAATAATCTAGTGACTTGTGTTGGCCTTGAGACTATAGCTTAGCAGATATATGGCCCGCAGAAGTAGTGGCATGAGAAGTCAAGAAGTGAGTGCCACAATAACGACATTATGAGCCACAACCTCTGCCTCTTAATCCAATATACACTTATCAACTGGGATCAACTTTCCACGACAGAGTTCTATAATCATAATCAAGTGAAACACCACTCCCCAACATGAGACTTCACTCAACCTATGAAGGCACATCATGCGGAAACCCGAAGCAAGAGTGTCGTTGAGAAAAGACTCTGTGTCGTATGGTGGAGAGATGGGTGGCAATTTTGACTTAAGGGATGGTGTCCCCATCCTTTGATTCACACACACTGGTCATAATTGTGAGTACATAGGAACTCATTTTTAGATATGAAAAAATAGTTGAGTGACCCTTCATGACAATGTCCCATACTCATCAATGACATTCATTGTTTACTCCTTCCTTCCCCACGTTCAATCCCACGATGCACTAGTATAAGATCACAGTGCCATGATAATGCAGGTATTCATGATTTTGGAGTTTGAAGACTAGACATGGAGACCCCACCATGGTATGCCACTATAGAAGAAAGGTGTGGGGGTGTCGTGTTTGGATGTTGTTTTGGACGGCCAAGTAGAGGACGACCTCTGCAATGTTGAGTTCTGCAACGAGAAAAGGATAAACTTCAAACTTCCACCATACTTTAGGTCATAATCATAACGCCTGCTCCATTTTCCATATTCCACCATCGAGCTAAAAAATTCCTATTATCTTCAACCTATGGTGGTAAATCTCTCACTCACATTCCTTTTGATCTGCTAAAATGCAAGGGTCCACTGTGGGAAGGCTAAATGGGGATGCCGTTAAAATGGCAGAGCGAACCATGGCCTCCATAATCAAGGCACTCACAAAACACAAAACATACATGTAGTTTCAAACCGATCCCACAACCATTGTTCATGAAGATTACTAACTACAACCCCTCAACCTCCTAATTGCGGCATGGAGTGGAGCCATATGCAATGGGCCTTACCTCAAGAACTATGTGAAATGCACCTCATATTCGGCCATTTGGTAAAGAAGACTAAATCTTTTGAAGGGAGCTCGATTTAATTCCACATTCTCTAAACATCAATCATATGACACCTTCCCAAGATGATCATTCATTAAGCAAATGTAGCTTCATGCCTCGCCCTTGGTAAATATTACAGCCTCCCACAACGACTACCTTGCTTTCTTAGGCCATTTCCAAATCCATAGCTTTAGGCGACTAACTGTAGATACATAAAATAAGCTTCAACCTGACTTCGGCTCATCACCCACTGTGTGATCCACTTCCTTCATTCAACACGCATCGAGCCTCACAAGGAGGTCCTGCTAATGGAGATCTTGTCAAGTGATATTGACGTTAACTAAAATGTAATCCTGCCTCTGTCCATTCGAGTTTCATGCTTTGATTTGAGCCGTAGTCATTGAAGATGGTCTTGAAATACAACCATTTCTGCACACAACCTGAGACCCGAGAACGATCATTTTGAAAGGATTCAGACCCCACATAGCTAGTGATCATTTGCCACACACATAAGGCGCACCGAGTTGGTGAGAACCGAAAGGAAAGAATGGAGGGTGTCATTGATATGTGATGCACTAAGGGGAGGTCCTACAACACAACTTATCACAATTTTATCAACCAATTAGGTATTAGATCCCAGATGCTCAAACTCTTTCAATCTTAGCCATTCTTCACTATTTCCTTGTAACACTCCAATCTCACTCAATAGGGTGTAACTCCACAATGAAACCTCCTCAAACCATGACATGAAATTTATCAGGAACCCATTTGTATGAACTTTAACATGTCCAAAACTCGCCTATGGTCACTTCAGACCAGAGCACTCAAAATCCACTTTTTCACTATTTTAGGCTTCTAATTAGCCTCTTTTTCCAAAGCAACTACTCTTGAAACTTATCCAAAAATTCTAAAAAACTATGGGCAGCAACTCAAATGTTTCCAAACTCAAGAATCCACAATTACTTGGCAAAAATACAAACATCTAATGGCCCATTCATGAAACCCTCATTTCTAGCCTACAAACTAGGGGTTTAATGAAAATCCACTATCCCACATTCATACAACCTTTCCAATGATTCAATCAGGTCCATAATGACCTGAACATACTAAAAACAACACAAAATAATGCTTCACCAACCCTTTGTTCATTTTGGCACTCAGAAACCTCTCTTTTCCTTATGAAAATCAACAAAATTCATTCTAGGGCATCAAGCCCAATGCATTCCCAAACCTCCCCTGCACTCACAATCCTTCTTACACACCAAAAAATAGTTATTTTACACCCATTCCACCGAGGAACATCAATTACAGTATGTGGAATGGGTTTATTTCATCCTTGAGACCTCAAAACACAAATAACCCTGTTTTAGGCCAGTTTGGGAAAATCTATAATCAAATACTCAAAATTTGATGTTAAATCCTCTAAATAGAATCAAAATAATTTTAGAAACAATATACAATGTTTTCCCAAGAAATTAGATACAAGAAGTCACTATGCGGTCCGTACAACCTCAGTTAATGAGAGAAAACATAGAAAAATCACTTAAAACAGGGATTTTCTTCTTTTATTTTGTTTCCAAACTTTGAGATCAGCCTCTATTCGAGATTTTTACACCATATATGAATTGTTTCCATTTCAAACTAACTTTATAACTTCCTAAAACTGACTTTTAAAGTCTTATAACCATTTGTCATCCTTTTACAACTTTATCATTTGACAACTTGCCAAAAAATTCAATTTTTTCAATGTCAAATAATTTGTCCACCTTAGACACCTAGTATGACTCAAATATGATCAAATGGTCTCATGACCTTATTCTAATACAAAATTCATTAAATCCTATAATCTACTACTTATTTCCCTTGATGAACAAAATCTACTTAATGGTGCTCCTACAACATACACCCCAACTTGAAGCTTTTCCAAGTCCCTTAGAAAGATCAATGTGATATGTCCTCCTTGGTATTCTTTAGGTATTTGAATTCCCCTTTGTCTTCTTTCTTTCTTTTATTCTTCATGATCTTCAACACTCTTGCATTCACCAACCTTTGCACTATGTCCCAATTGTGTGCTAAATATTGTGGGGTGTTGTTCTTTTCTTTCAACTTTAAATATTGTCCCTTCACCTTTGTTTACACCTGCACCTACATCTCCATCTACTGCCTTCACCCTACACTGCTTACTATGCACCATACACTATCCAATACTCATGTCAATTACTTTTTTTTCACTGTCAACTATGTCATCAAACTTTTCATTCTCTATTAGACATGTGCTTGCATTATTTACTATTCTCCTCACTATCCTTTCATTAGTACTTACCGTTATCTTCCCGACCTCTATCCCCTCAACCTCTTGACTCACTATCACATCACTTTTCACTGTCCTTTATTTACCACAATTCACTATCACATCATGATTTACTGTCCTTTCACCATCTCGGTACACTATCCTCTTGCCCACTACCTTATCAACCTTCCAAGGCCATGCTCCAACATCTTCATACCATCCTTTCACTTTACCAACATCTTTCCATCTTACTACCCCATCACAGACCTCTAAACTTTTACCATTCACAGTCTTAACACCTCTTGATTGTATTTTCATTTGTTTCCCTTCTACTACAGGGCACTCTATTGTTCCTACCACCACACCGTCCCTTGTTTCCTACCTTTCCAAAGGCTCCTCACACTTATACTATTCTTTACCAATTTTCAATTCATTATTCTCAACTTTCTTCCTCCACACAAAGGTCTTTTCTCTCATAATTGATTGCAAATCATTTTCTCCACTTGCATTCATTGTCCTATCACTATCAAACATGGTATTTGCTGCTACATTCATGTTCTTTCTTTCATTTTCATTCACACATTCTTTTCTCCCAAACATAATAACCTCACCATACTCTTCTAGGTTCTCAACCAAACGAGTTAAAACAAACTCTCTACCATCCTTTTCTATGGTGTATGTGTTTTGTCTACCATTATGCAAGGCCAACCTATCAGACCGCCAGAGCCTTCCTAACAATAAATGACAACAACTCATGGGTAGTATAACACAAAGCACGTCATCTGTACTATATGGACCTATTTGGAATTCAACTCTTGCTTGTTCACTCACCATCAAAGAATGATTTTCACTAACCCATGACACCTTATATGGCCTTTTCCTAGGTACTCTTTGCAAATGCAATTTTTCTACCATCTTCTGAGACACAATATTATCTATACAACCTGAATCAACAATGACTTTACATACCTTGCCTTTACATCTACAGGATGTTCTGAATAAATCCTTTCTTTGAAGTAGCTCTTCCTCTTTTGTGGTCTTCAAGATTTTTTTCTTCATCATCAAAATTTCATCAACTTCAGCCCTTGCAATCAATTTTTTTGAACTTGAACTACTTTCAACTTCATCTTCTTGAACTATTTGAGCTCTTCTATCTGGTCCTCCACTTGTTGATGAACTAGCTCAGGGCACTTCCAAGCAGGGTGTCCATATTCTTAGCAGTGATAACATATACTTGCAAAAGTGTTAGAGTTTCTTCTGCCTCCAAATCTGCCCCTTGTGTCTCTATATCCACCTCTGAAATCAACAACTTGTTCATCTCTCTTGCTTGGTTCTTCTACTTGATTTTTAGTTGCTTTCCTTGGAGTAGAAAAATTTCCTCTTCCTCTCACGGTGTTGCCTCTTCCTCTATTCAAGTTACCTCTACCCCTTCCTTTCCTTTCTTGTCTCCTTTTGATTCTATCCTCCGCCCTTACTGCCATTTGGAAACATTCTTCTATTGTCTTAGGAGGGTTCAAATTGATTTCATCTCTTATGTTCAACCTTAAGCCACTCAAATATCTGGCCACTCTTTCAATCTCATCTTCATGGTGACCTAACCTTATGAATAATCTATGGAATTCTTTAGTATAAGACATCACATCCATCTCCCTCTGCTTTAATTCTTGCAATTTCATGAAAGTTTGAATAGCATAGTCTGCTGGTAAAAATTGAGCCTTAACTTTTGCTACCATCCTATCCCAAGAACTTATTTTAGACTTACCTTTCTTGAATCTATCTTCTTGAAAAAAGTTCCACCATGTGAGAGCTAGTCCTTTCAACTTTGTCTTTGCATACTTAACCTTCTTACTGTCCTCAATGTCTTCAAATTCAAAAAAAATATCTAAGGCACCAATCCATGCCAAAACCTCTTCACTATCCATCTTACCTCTGTACATTGGCACATCAACCTTAACTTTTGGAGTGTTGTCACCCTTCACTGCCTTCAACATCTTGATCATTCTCCTTTCATCAAGGTTTAAATCATCTTCATCATTCTGGACTGGAGGATTTCCTTCTTCTCCTTCATCTTCTTTATCACTCGGGTCTTCATTCACCATTCCTCTTCTCTGGTTATTTTCCAAGGCTGCTATCCTAGCTATAGTGGCCTCTTGTGACTCTCTATAGAGCCTATCCTTCTGTGAGAAAATCTCTTTCAATTCTTTTATTTCCTTTTCCATTGCACTGGCCTTTGGAGGCATCCTTCCCAACTTGCCTCTTCACCTTCCAACCTGCAACTTTCTTCTTCAAGGAACTACATCCTCACTCTGATACCACTTTGATGCACTAAGGGGAGGTCTTGCAACAAAACTTATCACAATTTGATCAACCAATCAAGTATTAGATCCCAGATGCTCAAACTCTTTCAGTCTTAGCCATTCTTCATTATTTCCATGTAGCACTCCAATCTCACTCAATCGGGTGTAACTCCACAATGACACCTCCTTGAACCATGATATGAACTTTATCAGGAACCCATTTGGATGAGCTTTAACATGTCCAAAAATCACCTATGGTCACTTCAGACCAGAGCTTTCAAAATCCACTTTTTCACTGTTTTAGGCTTCTAATTAGCCTCTTTTTCCAAAGCAAATACTCTTGAAACTTATCCAAAATTTCTAAAACCCTGTGGGAAGAAACTCACATGTTTCCAAACTTAGGAATCCACAGTTATCTGGCAGAAATACAAACATCTAATGTCCCCTTCGTGAAACCCTCGTTTCTAGCCTACAAACTAGGGGTTTAATGAAAATCCACTATCCCACACTCATAAAACCTTTCCAATGCTTCATTCAGGTCCAAAATGACCTGCACATACTCAAAATATTACAAAATAACACTGCCCCAACCCTTTGTTTATTTTGGCACTCAAAAAACCTCTCTTTTCCTTATGAAAATCAACAAAATTCATTATAGGGCATCAAGCCCAATGCATTTCCAAACCTCCCCTGCACTCAAAATCCTTCTTACACACCAAAAACAATTATTTCACACCCATTCCACTGAGTAACATCAATTACAGTAGGTGGAATGGGTTTATTTCATCCTTGAGACCTCAAAACACAAATAACCCTGTTTCAAGCCAGTTTGGGAAAATCTACAATCAAATACTTAAAATTTGATGTTAAGCCCTCTAAATAGAATAAAAAGAATGTTATAACCAATATAAAATTATTCCCCAAGAAATTAGATACAATAAGTCACTGTATGGGTCGTACAACCTCAGTTAAAGAGAGAAAACACAGAAAAATCACTTAAAACAAGGATTTTCTTCTTTTATTTTGTTTCCAAACTCTGAGATCAACCTCTATTTGAGATTTTTACACCATATATGTATTTTTTCCATTTCAAACTAACTTTCTAACTTCCTAAAACTAACTTTTAAATTCTTATGACTGTTTTTCTTCCTTTTACAACTTTATCATTTGACAACTTGCCAAAAAATGCATTTTTTGCAATGTCAAATAATTTGTCCACCTTAGATACCTAGTATGACTCAAATATGATCAAATACATGATAAAATGGTATCATGACCTTATTCTAATACAAAATTCATTAAATCCTATAATCTACTCCTTATTTTCCTTGATCAACAAAATCTACTGGAAACCTGCAAAAGGAAATTACAGGGATGACGTTAATGCAGGAATTAAGCCAGCCCATGCCAATGTGAAGAATGACGACACTTGCAAATGAAAGCTCCACAAAGACAAGACATGGGAAATGGAAGGGTGGAATAAGAAGCGTGGAATGTCGTTGAGGTTATGCTGAGAAAGGAAATGACACTGGTGGCCTAAAATTCTGTAATGATTTCCACATGTTCATTAAAGCGCTGACATCCACCCCCCCTTGCTCATGGTTGTTATTCATCCACGTGCATCAATTTCCATTTTTTTTTCCTTTTACAAAAGGGTTGTCATCATTACATCATGCACATTGCATCACCTCGGTTTCTTTCCATGTATGCTTCATTGTTTCAAAAGACTTATGCTACAAATAAATTGGTTATCATAGTTCATGAAGTGCATGTGGTGAAATAAATCACTTTAAGTTATTTGCAAGCTTTAAAGGATGTTTCAAGTAAATGCACGATTCTCAAAGATTGCTTAAATGATCACGCTTGCTTGAGCCACTGATTGGCGTGCAAAGGAATAAATGGTAACAATGGGGGGACAATGCGTGGGTGCATCGTGTGCGGGAGCCAACAAGGTGAGCACTCCCAAAAGAGACGACATTGGAGGTAGCGGTCTTCGCTCGCAAGGAAAATGATAGAGATTGCAGTGTGGACA